>JAVIAB010000145.1:3792419-3806952 GCA_032433765.1 Megaustenia siamemsis | reverse complement strand
GGTAGATGAGACGGAGGCAGACCAAGACTAAAGTGGACTGATAACATCAAAAGATAGACAGGTGAACGAAACATGTACGGCAACATGAACTAACTATTAAGTCAGGAGATATGATAAAAAAAAAAAGCCAATCTAATAAGATCAGGTGGATGACGCACACGGAAACAAAAAGTAGGATACCTCAGGATAATAAAATAGCATTTCAGACAAAGAAAAAACGTCTTATGCAACAAGTCTATGTCAATAGAAGTGAGAAGGAGAGTTCATCGGTGCTATATAGAACCAATTATGCCTTATGGGAGTGAATGAGGGACAGTAGACACACACACATGAAAAAGATGATTTGAGGCCACAGAGATGGGATTTCTCAGAAGAATGTTGAAAGTTCCCTGGACAGCTAAAAAGACCAAAAGGACATTCTCAAAGAGACCAACACAAAAATGGAGCTCGTGAAAAAAAAAACATCAGAAAGAAACAATCAACATTTTTGGGCACATCATGGGAAAATGAAAGTTGGAATACTTAGTGAAATATAGGGAAAGAGGCACATGTTAATGATGGTAGCCAACCTTCGATGTGGAGACGGCACTCAGTGAATTAAACTCCATGGTAGCCAACCTCGATGTGGAGACGGCACTCAGTGAATTAAACTCCATGGTAGCCAAACTTCGATGTGGAAACGGCACTCAGTGAATTAAACTCCATGGTAGCCAACCTTCGATGTGGAGACGGCACTCAATGAATGACGCTCCATGGTAGCCAACTTTCGATGTGGAGACGGCACGCAATGAATGACGCTCCATGGTAGCCAACTTTCGATGTGGAGACGGCACTCAATGAATGACGCTCCATGGTAGCCAAACTTCGATGTGGAGACGGCACCAATGAATGACGCTCCATGGTAGCCAACCTTCGATGTGGATACGGCACCAATGAATGCGCTCCATGGTAGCCAACCTTCGATGTGGATACGGCACCCAATGAATGGCGCTCCATGGTAGCCAACCTTCGATGTGGATACGGCACCCAATGAATGGCGCTCCATGTTAGCCAACCTTCGATGTGGATACGGCACTCAATGAATGGCGCTCCATGGTAGCCAACCTTCGATGTGGATACGGCACCCAATGAATGGCGCTCCATGGTAGCCAAACTTCGATGTGGAGACGGCACCCAATGAATGACGCTCCAGTTAGCCAACCTTCGATGTGGAGACGGCACCCAATGAATGACGCTCCATGTTAGCCAACCTTCGATGTGGAGACGGCACCGGATGAATGGATCCCATTTCGGGAATCTCTAGGGATGGGGAAGCTGCTTCCTTCAGCGCACATCTCTCTATAGACACCTCCATACAGCCTGTATCCGTATGGTACCGGTGATGGCGTTTTAGCTAGAGAACGAAGGCCGCATGCACATTACAGTCGTTATGAGGTGTTTTCCTGTTTTCGTCTCAAACCCGATAGAATTTGGGGAGGGGGGGGGTGGACTGTTTGACCCTCCAACCAACATTTTTCTCTTGTTCAGAGAGCAATTTCTCTTATCATCCGACAACCTTCTCTCCTCAGCTTCATTTTTGATTACGCTGGTTGTGTCTACTCTCTTATTGACGCAGGACGCGTTCCATCTTTGACTATATACTCAATTGCCATTTTCTGGTAGCCCTCGTCTTCTGTATTCCATTTGTTCCTGACAATCCTTTCTGATTCCTCGTAAGTTATACGTGTTTCTGGCTGCTGTCAGTTTCCAAACTGTCTTGAAGTAACAACTTTTCAACATCTTGAAGATAGGAACCTCTGATGAATGTGACTGTGGCACAGTCAACATGACTGCTGGGACATCTGCTACAATCATGGGTACGCTTATGATGAACAGAGAACGCTCTTGTAGACATCACACCGGTACCATGCCAGGACAGGCTGTATGGAGATGTCACCAACCCCGAGCTGACCAACGCTTTCTTCCAACTTATTGAAGTCTGGTGGTGTAGCCATCACCGGTACCATACCAGGACAGGCTGTATGGAGATGTCACCAAACCCGAGCTGACCAACGCTTTCTCCGATCTTATTGATGTCTAGAGGCGTAGGGAAGGGGCGCATAATTGCAGTGCTGCTGTAAAGCTGGTAACAAGGAACAAGTGGCTTCATTTAGAGCCTGCGGTTAGGGATATATGATCGACCATCATTATGACGAAGAACGCTCAACATTTGTCAACAAATGATGCACCGATAACACTTGATTCACTCTAAAGACCGCAGCAGATGCACAAACACCGTAATGCCGTGGCATAATTCTTGAAGTAGAACTTTTAATTGACTTGGCACAACGAGGCACATGAAGGAGCTGAAGTAATCAACATATCGAACAAATCCAACAGCAGTTATTGAACATTCTCAATGCCATGACACAATACGCACACCAAATTCACGTCGGAGGAAGGATGTATTCACACCGCCTTATTCACACAAAAACGGGCCGCTGTCAGCTGCACGAACTCCAAAGCACTGGCGCAAATGCATAAAGTGGAACATCTGGGTGACTTGTAGAGTGCGAGCTAGAAATCTAAAATGTGACATTAATCCGTCGAGGAGCAGAAATCCTGCAACGGGTAATGCAACAAACCGTGAGTCCAGTTCCTCTAATCATCATCGGATAAACAAAAGAAAGAAAGAAAGAAAGAAAGAAAGAAAGAAAGAAAGAAGAAGAGTAAACTAGTCACGTGACGGACACAGAAATTGAAGAAGAAGAAGATTTCAATACAGCCCTGGCTACTCTCCTAATACTAATTATTATTCTAAATTACTATTTAGAGCATTATAATTACCATTACTAGCACAATTGCTACTCGTTATATTGCTACTAATAGTGCTACTGTTGAGAGAAATAACATACACACAACACACACACTTACACATTGTCTCGACTTTCGTGCCGAACAGGGCAGTTTTTTTTTTTTTTTTCAAAATGCGTCTCTAGAAGTGAAAATACTATATTTGGTACCTGACCTTCAGTCAATGAAGGAAAGGGATCGTGAAGGACAGTGACGGCTGAGTTAAAATACAAAATATGACACTTTATCACAAGAACACAGTAGTCCATATGTGAATAACTAAAATCAAGTATAGGACAATATAGTTGACACTAAAATAATTAAAATCACATCTAGTATTTCACATTATTAAAGAAAAGTCAAGTACCTCCGTCACGCCAAGTGGCGTATAGGGAATATGGTGTTAGTGACCATAAATTTTACAGACCTTCAGCACATGATTTTTGGGGTAATGTGATCGGTATTATGCGGTCGCCGTCGGTGGGATCTAATCCTACCTCTTCTCATTTGTAGTCCAGTTCACTAACCACTGAGCTATCGCGGCTCCCATTTCACATTACAGTAAGTCAAATAACATATAAAACAAGGATAAACTCAAACTGAAATCATATTTTTAAAGTTATATACAGAACCAGTACTAGAATAACTAAAATCACATATAAGCACAGAAGTCCTTATTGAATACTAAAATCACATATAAAACACAGAAGTCCTTATTGAAATAATAAAATCACATATAAAACACAGAAGTCCTTATTGAAATAAATAAATCACATATAAAACACAGAAGTCCTTATTGAAATAAATAAAATCACATATAAAACTCAGAAGTCCTTATTGAAATAACTAAAATCACATATAAAGCACAGAAGTCCTTATTGAAATAAATAAAATCACATATAAAGCACAGAAGTCCCTATTGAATTAAATAAACACATATAAAACACAGAAGTCCTTATTGAAAAAATATAATCACATATAAAACACAGAAGTCCTTATTGAAATAAATAAAATCACATATAAAACACAGAAGTCCTTATTGAAATAAATAAAATCACATACAGTAGTTTCCAAAAACAAAAAGAAACCAACACAATTCTAAATCACATATAACACACAATAAGCATTATTGTGCAGCCAAGAGTTGAAACATAAATTAGCAGAAAAGGACCATGTATATAATGAAATGAATTCCTTGTTAGGGCCTGTGTCCGTTTGTGTGGCGAGTTTCAATAACTTCTCTAGGGACGAGGAGAGCGATGCTCAATCTCGTTATTATCCATTGTCTAATTATAACATTCCAGACAGGTGCCTAATTATACATTCCAAGACAAGTGCCTAATTATAACATTCCAAGACGAGTGTCTAATTATACATTCTTAGACAGTGTCTAGTTATAACATTCCAAGACAAGTGCCTAATTATAACATTCTTAGACAGTGTCTAGTTATAACATTCCAAGACAGGTGCCTAATTATAACATTCTTAGACAGTGTCTAGTTATAACATTCCAAGACAGGTGCCTAATTATAACATTCTTAGACAGTGTCTAGTTATAACATTCAAGACGAGTGTCTAATATAACATTCTTAGACAGTGTCTAGTTATTACATTCCAAGACAGGTGCCTAATTATAACATTCTTAGACAGTGTTCAGTTATAACATTCCAGACAGGTGCCTAATGATATAACATTTTTAGACAGTGTCTAGTTATAACATTCCAAGACGAGTGTCTAATTATAACATTCTTAGCAGTGTCTAGTTATAACATTCCAAGACAGGTGCCTAATTATAAACATTCTTAGACAGTGTCTAGTTATAACATTCAAGACAGGTGCCTAATTATAACATTCTAATTAACTTAATCTTAACAATCTCTAATTAGATAATATAAAGCATTATGTAATTAATACAAATCAATACGTAAAGCGGTTTCTTACTCAAAACATCTAAAATAAATCTAATTAAATAATCTAATAAAAAACATCTAATTAAATCAGCACTAAACCGTGTATAAATAAATAAAAGCTCTAAAACACACTCAATGTGAAATATCTAAAAACTGCGTGTGGATTTATTTACAAACACCGGAAAGTAATATTAATTAATAATTTGAATGAAGAAACACGGGGTAATATTTGTCGTGTCAGCTTAATGCCTTACTTCAGACTTGTCCATATTCCGTTCAAACTTTGAACAAAACGCTTAAGTTACAATACAATCAACACGAGTGAATGTAGCCAGCCCTGTGGGACTATGAGGCACAAATGAAGACATGGGTACTTTACTTCTTCTACTGTGCAGTAGTTAGGTTTGTTTCCCTAATTAAGAATGACTGACTGACACACATTTTTTTACTGGATACTATGACCCGTATTTGACCTCGTCCAGGGGAACTCTGATGCGCAGCACAGCGGTTTAGTGATGGTCAGTCGATACAAACTTTCATTCTTGATTTCAACGTATTCTGTTTAATTAAAATAAAATAAAAAATTATCTTATTTATATTCATTATTTTTATTGATAATTGAAATAATTATTTGTTGTTTTGTAGAGTATAGATGAGTATTTTAGTGTTGTTTTTGTGATTTTGAGGGGTCGAAAGTTCACAACTTGGAACATGGCCAATCGGGGAGGTTGTAATATTGAGGAGATTGTGTGGCTGCTCGCGATTGGCTTGTTTTTTATTGAGAAAAATAAGAGCTAAAAATAGGAGTTAGTTGTGACCAGGTCTTCCCTGGTGTCATCGTAACGAGGTCACGGTCACTTATACGAGTTTATTTTTCCGTTGATGTAGAGGTAGGGGCGGGGTGATGCAGGGAGTAACGTTTGAGGTAGGACAGAGAGGTGAGAGACAGGAGTACAGAAAGTGGTAGTGGGAGTAAGTGGGGTGGGGGTCTGCCTCTTCTGTCCTTCCTCATTGCCTTTCAGCGTCGAGGGCAGATGTAAGTTGCGGCTTTTTGTTCTTGTGTTGGCCTCTCCTGTTATGTTTCCTAGTGTTTCTAATATTCCATCAATCCAACTTTGCTCTTCTGTTGGCCTCTCCTGCTGTTATGTTTCCTAGTGTTTCTAATATTCCATCAATGCATCTTTTGCTCTTCTGTTGGCCTCTCCTGTTGTTATGTTTCCTAGTGTTTCTAATATTCCATCAATCCATCTTTTGCTCTTCTGTTGACCCCTCCTACTGTTATGTTTCCTAGTGCTTCTAATATTCCATCAATCCATCTTTTGTTCTTCTGTTGACCTCTGCTACTGTTATGTTTCCTAGTGTTTCTAATATTCCATCAATCCATCTTTTGCTCTTCTGTTGACCCCTCCTACTGTTATGTTTCCTAGTGTTTCTAATATTCCATCAATCCATCTTTTGCTCTTCTGTTGACCCCTCCTACTGTTATGTTTCCTAGTGTTTCTAATATTCCATCAATCCATCTTTTGCTCTTCTGTTGACCCCTCCTACTGTTATGTTCCTAGTGTTTCTAATATTCCATCAATCCATCTTTTGTTCTTCTGTTGACCTCTGCTACTGTTATGTTTCCTAGTGCTTCTAATATTCCATCAATCCATCTTTTGCTCTTCTGTGGACCTCTGCTACTGTTATGTTTCCTAGTGCTTCTAATATTCCATCAATCCATCTTTTGCTCTTCTGTTGACCCCTCCTACTGTTATGTTTCCTAGTGTTTCTAATATTCCATCAATCCATCTTTTCCTCTTCTGTTGGCCTCTCCTGTTGTTATGTTTCCTAGTGTTTCTAATATTCCATCAATCCATCTTTTGGTCTTCTGTTGACCTCTGCTACTGTTATGTTTCCTAGTGCTTCTAATATTCCATCAATGAATCTTTTGCTCTCTCCTGCTGTTGGCCTCTCCTGCTGTTATGTGTCCTAGTGCTTCTAATATTCCATCAATCAATCTTTTGTTCTTCTGTTCGCCTCTCCTGCTGTTTGTTTCCTAGTGCTTCTAATATTCCATCAATCCGTCTTTTTCGTAGTTGGCCTTTGAGTCTGATGTTCTAACAATGTTTTGAAGTCTCGCTGTGTTGTGTGTTGACCTTTCTGCCTTGTCACGTGGCCAAACCATTTTCTCTGTTGTTTCTTTGTGTACTCTATGGCAGATTGGGTTATTCCTAGCTTTTTCTCAGTTCTCATTTCTGATCTTATCTCTCAGACTGTTTCCTGTCATTCGTCTAACACATTTCATCTCAGTAGAGGTTATTTTTCTTATTGTTCTTGCATCTAGGGTCCAGGACTGGCATTGGTAGCACAACCGTTGGTATGAAGATTGTATTGTATAGTGTCCGTTTTGCCTCTCAGAGTTAATTCCTTGTTGGACAACAATGGTGGCAGCTGTCCATTATTTGACAAACTTTGTTGTATCTTGAGTCTATTTCTGCTGTTTATGAATTGACGTTTGTCACTAGACTTCCTAGGTATTTAAGTTCCTTTACTTGTTTTGTCTATCGTTATATTGATTGTCTGTTTCTCTTGTGCAATTTCATGAAGTATGCCTTGTGTCTGGGGATGATAATGGAAATCATTCTCATCGGGCCGTCTCCACATCGATGGTTGGCTACCATGGAGCGCCATCATTGGGTGCCGTCTCTACATCGAAGGTTAGCTAGCATGGAGAGCCATTCATTGGGTGCGTCTCCACTTCGAAGGTTAGCTACCATGGAGAGCCATTCATTGGGCGCCGTCACATCGAAGATTGGCTACCATGGAGCGCCATTCATTGGGTGCCATCTCCACATCGAAGATTGGCTACCATGGAGCGCCATTCATTGGGTGCCATCTCCACATCGAAGATTGGCTACCATGGAGCGCCATTCATAGGGTGCCATCTCCACATCGAAGATTGGCTACCATGGAGCGTCATTCATTGGGTGCCATCTCCACATCGAAGATTGACTACTATGGAGCGCCATTCATAGGGTGCCATCTCCACATCGAAGATTGGCTACCGTGGAGCGTCATTCATAGGGTGCCATCTCCACATCGAAGATTGGCTACCATGGAGCGTCATTCATTGGGTGCCATCTCCACATCGAAGATTGACTACCATGGAGCGCCATTCATAGGGTGCCATCTCCACATCGAAGATTGACTACCATGGAGCGTCATTCATTGGGTGCCATCTCCACATCGAAGATTGACTACTATGGAGCGCCATTCATAGGGTGCCATCTCCACATCGAAGATTGACTACCATGGAGCGTCATTCATTGGGTGCCATCTCCACATCGAAGATTGACTACTATGGAGCGCCATTCATAGGGTGCTATCTCCACATCGAAGATTGGCTACCATGGAGCGTCATTCATAGGGTGCCATCTCCACATCGAAGATTGGCTACCATGGAGCGTCATTCATTGGGTGCCATCTCCACATCGAAGGTTGGCTACCATGGAGCGTCATTCATTGGGTGCCATCTCCACATCGAAGATTGGCTACCATGGAGCGTCATTCATGGGTGCCATCTCTACATCGAAGATGGCTACCATGGAGAGCCATTTTACTCTCTCCTCTCTCTCTCTTGTCTTGATGGTACACATTAAGGTTCACCTGTCCACCAATTGATGTTATCACTCTACTTAGTTTTGGCCTGTCTCGTCTACCGTGAACTTTCCTTTCCAAGATGACCTCTAGTTTGTTGTTATGTCTGCACATGTCCTAACCAAATTTAGTTGTCTTGTTCGAACTGTTTGGGATAGTTCTCTTCATTCTCTGCTCATTCACAACTTCCTTGTTTGTCTCTTTCCCTTCCACCCAATTCTCCCCATTTCCCCACAGATCCACATTTCAAAGGCTTCAACTTTTCGCTGTTTTCTTATTTAATGTCCATGTTTCTGCACCATACAGGAATGTCGAATAGATATAATATTTAGTTATTCGTAATTTAATTTCATAATGGAGGCTGTAAAAATGTGGTTTTGCAGAAGAATGTTGAGAATACTATGAACAGCTAAGAAGAGTGACGAAAAAGGGCAAAGCAAAAAGAGAGCTAATTTCCAATATTAGGAAGAAAACAATCATCATTTTCTGGCCATGTAATGAGAAGAGAACAGCTGGAATATATTGTAACAACTGGGAAAATTGAGGGACGAAGAGATAGAAGGAAGCAAAGAGAAAAGATACCAGACAGCTTAAGAGAATGGCTTGGCAGAAGGTCAACAACAGAAATGATAAATAACTGTCAAGATCGAAAGTTGTGGAGAGACATGATCACCTACGCCAGCAGGCATGGTACTTGTTGATGATGACTTTCATTTCTGATGTTACTTTGGTGTGAGCATATTCAAGATGTTACAATTTGCTATCAACCTTTGGACACGACAGGCTGTGAACAAACACGTGAACACACAATCAAACACACACACACATTCTCACACAATAACAAGCACGTCACGAAGCTGTATCCAACTTAGTCCAACAATCAGACACAACAATCAAACACAACAAACACAACAATCAAACACAACAATCAACACAATAATCAAACACAACAATCAAACATAATAATCAAACACAACAATCAAACACAATAATCAAACACAATAATCAAACACAACAATCAAACACAACAATCAAACACAATAATCAAACACAATAATCAAACATAACAATCAAACACAACAAGCAAACACAATAATCAAACATAACAATCAAACACAATAATCAAACATAACAATCAAACACAATAATCAAAAATAACAATCAAACACAACAATCAAACACAATAATCAAACACAATAATCAAACACAACAATCAAACACAACAATCAAACACAACAATCAAACACAATAATCAAAACACAACAATCAAACATAAACAATCAAACACAACAATCAAACATAACAATCAAACACAATAATCAAAAATAACAATCAAACACAACAATCAAACACTAATGAAACACAATAATCAAACACAATAATCAAACACAACAATCAAACATAACAATCAAACACAACAATCAAACACCATAATCTAACAAAACAATCAAAAATCAAACACAACAATCAAACACCATAATCTAACACAACAATCAACAATCAAACACAAAAATCAAACACAACAATCTAACACAACAATCAAACACAACAATCAAACACAATAATCTAACACAACAATCAAACACAACAATCAAACACAATAATCTAACACAACAATCAAACACTTTCACCTCTACCCGAGGACACAAACCCCAGAACCTTGCCCCAAGCCTAGAATTCAGACAAAGAAGAAGAGATAAGATGAACCACAATACACAGTGCGACGTCCGGCCTGTTCCTGCTACATGTAGTTGAGGGGACAACAGTCGTGGACACCTGCCCTCATCAGCTCTGGTCTGTGATTGGTGTCGTCCGTTCTGGGTAACGCCATTGCCAAACTTTGCTGCAGGATTGCCATTCCGGAGACTGGTTGAGATCTACAGCCTCAAATAACGCCTCATTGTCGTCAATTACCGATACAACGCATCTATGTACGCCTAACGGGTCTTCGCGACAGACGTAGGACTGTGATAGTGATAAGATAGCTTGCTATATTAAATCTAGAACCACTTTTTCAAATGTCTTCCCTGGTCATCATCATCATCATCAAGATCGGGTGCCGTCTCCGCAACGAAGGTTGGCTACCATGGATCGCAATTCTACTCTGTTTCTTGCTTTGATGGTGCAGGCTGACATAGATTGACTTGTCCATCTTTTGATGTTACTCGTCCATGTTAGTCTTGGTCTGCTCTGCCTCTTTTACCTTGAATTTTTCCTTCCAATATTGCTTTTAGTAGGCTGTTGTGTCTTTTAACATGCCCCAAAATTTCATGTCTTGTCTTAATTGTATTTAGTAGTTCTCGTTTTATTTTCACTTGTTTTAAAACTTCATCGTTTGTTATCTTTTGTTTCCATCCAATTCTACCTATCCTTCTATAAATCCATATTTCAAAGGCTTCCATTTTCTGTTCTGTGTTCTTGTCTAATGTCCATGTTTCTGCACCATATATGAATATTTCATGTAATCAGGGATTGATTATTTCCAAGCTAAACGGCATCTGTAATTATCGACAACTACTGCTGCATTCAGGACCTAACCAGGGCATTGTGGAATTCGGTCGGGCCCGTTAAGACAAACAATCTCTGACGTCACATGGAGGTAGCAGGCATGATGACCGCTCTATGAACCCAGGAACAGAATCAGGGAGAGGGGGAGGGGACGGTAAGCGGGTCAGAGAGGGCGGTTTGTCAGGGCGGTTTAGACAGGCTTTTTGTGTTGTTTGTTGCTGTTTTAATTATTATCTTGTGTCCTGCCGGTCTGACGTGATCATAGATATCATCAATTGTCGGTATTTTTTTTTGTTTGTAGTTTTCTGTCTTTGCGTTTCTGTCCTGCTCGCAACAATTGTCCAGTAGCTCTGTGACCCTGGAGTCTGTAGAAATGTGGTTTTACAGAAGAATGTTGAGAATACCATGGACAGCTAAGAAAAGTAATGAAAATGTTCTGAAAGAGGCCAAAGCAAAAAGAGAACTAATTTCCAATATTAGGAAAAAACATCATCATTTTTTGGTCATGTAATGAGAAGGGAACATCTGAAATATATTGTAACAACTGGAATAATTGAGGGATGAAGAGATAGAGGGAAGCAAAGAGAAAAGATACAGGACAGCTTAAGAGAATGACTTGGCAGAAGGTCAACAACAGAAATGATAAATAGCTGCCGAGATCGAAAGTTGTGGAGAGACATGATCACTTACGGCAGCAGGCATGGCACTTGATGATGATGAACTCTGTGACCAAGGAACACAAATATTGCAGAGCTGCGGTAAAGCTGTTAGGAAGAAGACAGTAGTGAGGCGTGACGTACACTCCAAGGTATGGTGAGAGCTTTACAGAAAAGGAACACAACAAAATACTGACGTTTCGGCCTGCCGCCTTCTAATTTTGATTCAGTTTACTATCATTCCCTGTGGAGCATAGGTCTTCAACAAACACTTTCAGCTCCCTGTGGAGCATATGTCTTCAACAACCACTTTCAGCTCCCTGTGGAGCATAGGTCTTCAATAAACACTTTCCAAGTCGTTCTGTTTCTTGCCATTATTTTAAAATCGTTCCATATCTTCCTATCATCTTCATCTCTCCTTCCATCTGTCATATCCAAGATTATGTTAGTCTCCTCTTTGTCTTTTACCTTGAGAATTCGAAAAAGTGCCTGTTGTATATATTCTCAGTTGGCTTCCGCAGCGTGTGTCCTACCCAGCGTCATCGTCTTCGCTGTATCTCTGTATCCACTGGTGTTGACTGGTACATTTCCATAATTCTATGTTAGTGATTTTGTCCTGCCATTTCCATCCTTTTATTCTGCGTAAGCATCCATTAATGAAAGTCTGTATCTTCATGATTGTCATTTTTGTTGTTCTCCATGTTTCATAGCCATATAATAGGACTGATTTAAACATTGGAGCTGAATGTTTTCATTGCTGTATTTAGCCTCATGTATTCGGATTTCCATGTTTTCCAGTGCAACGAAGGCACCTCATACGTTTTGTTTCGATTCAGGAGTTAGTTCTAATGTGCGGACACACAAGTGCTTTCAGTTGTCTATTATCAAGTATTAGCCACACACATCAAGTTGAGCTGAAATACTTTCTAGGGGCATACACGGCAATGGGCAATCAGAAGACGAGTAGCGATGCGGGGTTATCTAGCGGAGAGGCGCTGTAGCGAGGAGCTGTACCGAGGCGCTGTAGTGAGGAGCTGTACTAAGGCGCTGTAGTGAGGAGCTGTACCGAGGCGCTGTAGTGAGGAAACTGTACCGAAGCGCTGTAGTGAGGAGCTGTACTGAGGCGCTGTAGTGAGGAGCTGTACTGAGGCGCTGTAGTGAGGAGCTGTACTAAGGCGCTGTAGTGAGGAGCTGTACCGAGGCGCTGTAGTGAGGATCTGTACCGCGGCACTGTAGTGAGGAGCTGTACCGAGGCGCTGTAGTGAGGAGCTGTAGCGAGCTGTACCGAGGCGCTGTAGTGAGGAGCTGTAGCGAGGAGCTGTACCGAGGCGCTCTAGTGAGGAGCTGTAGCGATGAGCTGTACCGAGGCCCTGTACCGAGGAGCTGTACAGAGGAGCAAATGTTCAAATCCTGGGATGCGCTTTCTGTTGTTTTCTCAAGTTCTCTTCTTTAATGTGGATTGTAAACAATGAGGTGCAAAACTTGTCATCGCTTGTTTCATGATTGTTTTCTCGTTGCTCGGTTCAGTGATTTCTGACTGTTACTGTCTTCTAACCTCGTTGTGAAGTATGGCGTTTTTGACTGTTAGTGTCTTCTAACTTCGTTGTGAAGTATGACGTTTTCTGACTGTTTACTGTCTTCTAACCTCGTTGTGAAGTATGACGTTTTCTGACTGTTAGTGTCTTCTAACCTCGTTGTGAAGTATGACGTTTTCTGACTGTTAGTGTCTTCTAACTTCGTTGTGAAGTATGCGTTTCCTGACTGTTAGTGTCTTCTAACTTCGTTGTGAAGTATGACGTTTTCTGACTGTTACTGTCTTCTAACCTCGTTGTGAAGTATGGCGTTTCCTGAGTGTTACTGTCTTCTAACTTCGTTGTGAAGTATGACGTTTTCTGACTGTTAGTGTCTTTAACCTCGTTGTGAAGTATGACGTTTTCTGACTGTTTACTGTCTTCTAACTTCGTTGTGAAGTATGACGTTTCTGACTGTTAGTGTCTTCTAACTTCGTTGTGAGTATGACGTTTTCTGACTGTTAGTGTCTTCTAACCTCGTTGTGAAGTATGACGTTCCTGACTGTTAGTGTATTCTAACTTCGTATTGAAGTATGACGTTTTCTGACTGTTAGTGTCTTCTAACTTCGTTGTGAATTATGGCGTTTTCTGACTGTTAGTGTCTTCTAACCTCGTTGTGAAGTATGACGTTTTTCTGACTGTTAGTGTCTTCTAACTTCGTTGTGAAGTATGGCGTTTTCTGACTGTTAGTGTCTTCTAACTTCGTTGTGAAGTATGACGTTTTCTGACTGTTACTGTCTTCTAACTTCGTTGTGAAGTATGGCGTTTCCTGACTGTTACTGTCATCTAACCTCGTTGTGAAGTATGACGTTTTTGACTGTTACTGTCTTCTACCTCGTTGTGAAGTATGACGTTTTCTGACTGTTAGTGTCTTCTAACTTCGTTGTGAAGTATGACGTTTTCTGACTGTTACTGTCTTCTAACCTCGTTGTGAAGTATGACTTTTTCTGACTGTTAGTGTCTTCTAACTTCGTTGTGAAGTATGACGTTTTCTGACTGTCACTGTCTTCTAACCTCGTGTGAAGTATGACGTTTTCTGACTGTTAGTGTTTCTAACCTCGTTGTGAAGTATGACGTTTTCTGACTGTTAGTGTCTTCTAACTTCGTTGTGAAGTATGACGTTTTCTGACTGTTACTGTCTTCTAACCTCGTTGTGAAGTATGACGTTTTCTGACGTTAGTGTCTTCTAACTTCATTGTGAAGTATGACGTTTTTCTGACTGTCACTGTCTTCTAACCTCGTTGTGAAGTATGACGTTTTACTCGTGTTACTCTTTAACCTCTGTTGTTGATGTTGCTGTTGCTGATGTTGTTGTGTTGTTGTTGCTGATGTTGCTGTTGCCTGATGTTGTTGCTGTTGTTGTTGATGATGTTGTTGATGATGTTGTTGTTTGATGTTGTTGTTGATGTTGTTGTTG
>JAVIAB010000145.1:3694919-3787419 GCA_032433765.1 Megaustenia siamemsis | reverse complement strand
TCTTCTTTCTTTCTTTCTTTCTTTCTTTCTTTCTTTCTTTCTTTCTTTCTTTCTTTCTTTCTTTCTTTCTTTTCTTTCTTTCTTCCCTTTCTTTCTTTCTTTCCTTTCTTCCCTTTCTTTCTTTCTTTCTTCTTTCTTTCTTTTCTTTCTTTCTTTCTTTTCTGTTCTTTTCTTTCTTTCTTTCTTTTCTGTTATTTTCTTTCTTTCTTTTCTTTCTTTCTTTTCTTTTCTTTTCTTTCTTTCTTTCTTTCTTTCTTTCTTTCTTTCTTTCTTTCTTTCTTCCCTTTCTTTCTTTCTTTCTTTCTTTCTTCTTTCTTTCTTTCTTTCTTTCTTTCCTTTTCTGTTCTTTTCTTTCTTCTTTCTTTTTCTGTTATTTTCTTTCTTTCTTTTCTTTCCTTTTCTTTTTTCTTTACTTTTCTCTTTCTTTCTTCTTTTTTTCTTTCCTTCTTTCTTTCTTTCTTTTTTTCTGTTATTTTCTTTCTTTCTTTTCTTTCTTTCTTTCTTTTTTCTTTCTTTTTCTGTTATTTTCTTTCTTTCTTTTCTTTTCTTTTCTTTCTTTCTTTCTTTCCTTTTCTGTTCTTTTCTTTCTTTTTCTGTTATTTTCTTTCTTTTGTTTTCTTTTCTTTCCATTTCTTTTCTTTTCATTCTTTCTTTCTTTCTTTCTTTCACCCGATGACCACCAAAGGAATTGATTACCCCTCTTCATCATCCGCCCTTAAAATGAAGTTATCTAAGCGTAGAAGCGCCGTGTTAAGGTTTGCTGTAAATCTGTGATATTTCTGCATTTCGACCCAATACATCCGACTTCAGTACGGTATTTTTGAGCACAGGATTATCTTCCGTCTTCGATCCCTACTCGCTTGGCCAGACTATTCAGGTTAGTCTGTTACTAGAGGCACCACTGAGAGGTGGGGGTAGGGTCTGGTACTAAATCACCGATCCTGGCGCAAGCCATCACCTGTGAGACGCCAACAGCGTCCGGCTGTGTTGCTGTCAGGCGCCTTGTCTTCACAAAACTAAAATAAGACAGGTGACATTGTGCCCTGACATGACCTGCCAGGGACAGGCGAACAAGAAATACTGCCTCTAACCTGCATTTTTAAAAATTAAATTGAATTATTTTTTACTTGGAAATTTTGGGTCCCTAAGAACGTTGTGCCCGGGGCACCCGCCCCCAGCTCAGGCTACGCCCCTGGTGCCTGGTTCGCTCCGGCTGGGTAGAGACTAGTCTCTACAGCTAAATTGGCAGCCTGGTCTGGGGAAATGTAAAACTTTGAGACGATGTTTATTATAGGACAACCTTTGCCATATTGGGAGCCGCGATAGCTCAGTGGTTAGTGAACTGGACAAGGGGTAGGGTTCGATCCCAACAGACGGCTTCCGGTTCACCCAGCCTTTAATGGGTACCGGATTTTTTCTGGGAAAGTGAAGCAGCACGGGCGTAATACTGACCATATTACCCAAAAATCATGTGCCGAAGGTCTGTAACATTTCTGGTCACTAACACCATATTCCCTATACGCCAACACTTGGTGTGACTGGGGGTACTTCACTGACTTACTTTGCCATATTAACTTTACAGTAAGGAGCATATACTGTAGAGATGGGTGGGTAATGGACTTTACCATAAATATGTGTCATTTAGTAGCATAGTAGCCTCCGTCAGTCATAGTTGATTATAGTAGCCTCAGTCAGTCATAGTTGATTATAGTAGCCAGTCAGTCATAGTTGCTTATAGTAGCCTGTCATTCTTAGTTGATTAAAGTAGCCCCAGTCAGTCATAGTTGATTATAGTAGCCTCAGTCAGTCATAGTTGATTATAGTAGCCAGTCAGTCATAGTTGATTATAATAGCCTCAGTCAGTCACAGTTTATTATAGTAGCCTCAGTCAGTCATAGTTGATTATAGTAGCTAGTCAGTCATAGTTGATTAAAGTAGCCTCAGTCAGTCATAGTTGATTATAGTAGCCAGTTAGTCATAGTTGATTATAGTAGCCTCAGTCAGTCACAGTTGATTATTTTAGCCTCAGTCAGTCATAGTTGATTATAGTAGCTAGTCAGTCATAGTTGATTAAAGTAGCCTGTCAGTCATAGTTGATTATAGTAGCCAGTTAGTCATAGTTGATTATAGTAGCCTCAGTCAGTCACAGTTGATTATAGTAGCCTGTCATGCATAGATGATTAAAGTAGCCCCAGTCAGTCATAGTTGATTATAGTAGCCAGTTAGTCATAGTTGCTTATAGTAGCCTGTCATTCTTAGTTGATTAAAGTAGCCCCAGTCAGTCATAGTTGATTATAGTAGCCTGTCATTCATAGTTGATTATAGTAGCCCCAGTCAGTCATAGTTGATTAAAGTAGCCCCAGTCAGTCATAGTTGATTAAAGTAGCCCCAGTCAGTCATAGTTGATTATAGTAGCCTGTCATTCATAGTTGATTAAAGTAGCCCCAGTCAGTCATAGTTGATTATAGTAGCCAGTTAGTCATAGTTGATTATAGTAGCCAGTTAGTCATAGTTGATTATAGTAGCCAGTTAGTCATAGTTGATTATAGTAGCCAGTTAGTCATAGTTGATTATAGTAGCCACAGTCAGTCATAGTTGACTATAATAGCCTCCGTCAGTCATAGTTGACTATAGTAACCTCCATCAGTTATAGTTGACTATAGTAGCCTCCGTCAGTCATAGTTGGCTATAGTAGCCTCCGCCAGTCATAGTTGACTATAGTAGCCTCCGTCAGTCATAGTTGACTATAGTAGCCTCCGTCAGTCATAGTTGACTATAGTAGCCTCCGTCAGTCATAGTTGACTATAGTAGCCTCCGTCAGTCATAGTTGACTATAGTAGCCTCCGTCAGTCATAGTTGACTATAGCAGCCTCCGTCAGTCATGATTGACTACAGTAGCCTCCGTCAGTCATAGTTGACTATAGTAGCCTCCGTTAGTCATAGTTGACTATAGTAGCCTCCGTCAGTCATAGTTGACTATAGTAGCCTCCGTCAGTCATAGTCGACTATAGTAGCCTCCGTTAGTCATAGTTGACTATAGTAGCCTCCGTCAGTCATAGTTGACTATAGTAGCCTCCGTTAGTCATAGTTGACTATAGTAGCCTCCGTCAGTCATAGTTGACTATAGTAGCCTCCGTCAGTCATAGTTGACTATAGTAGCCTCCGTCAGTCATAGTTGACTATAGTAGCCTCCGTCAGTCATAGTTGACTATAGTATCCTCCGTCAGTCATAGTTGACTATAGTAGCCTCCGTCAGTCATAGTTGACTATAGTAGCCTCCGTCAGTCATAGTTGACTATAGTAGCCTCCGTCAGTCATAGTTGACTATAGTAGCCTCCGTGAGTCATAGTTGACTGTAGTAGTCTCCGTCAGTCATAGTTGACTATAGTAGCCTCCGTCAGTCATAGTTGACTATAGTAGCCTCCGTCAGTCATAGTTGACTATAGTAGCTTCCGTAAGTCATAGTTGACTGTAGTAGTCTCCGTCAGTCATAGTTGACTATAGTAGTCTCCGTCAGTCATAGTTGACTATAGTAGCTTCCGTAAGTCATAGTTGACTGTAGTAGTCTCCGTCAGTCATAGTTGACTATAGTAGCCTCCGTCAGTCATAGTTGACTATAGTAGCTTCCGTCAGTCATAGTTGACTGTAGTAGCCTCCGTCAGTCATAGTTGACTATAGTAGTCTCCGTCAGTCATAGTTGACTATAGTAGCCTCCGTCAGTCATAGTTGACTATAGTAGCCTCCGTCAGTCATAGTTAACTATAGTAGCCTCCGTCAGTCATAGTTGACTATAGTAGCCTCCGTCAGTCATAGTTGACTATAGTAGCCTCCGTCAGTCATAGTTGACTGTAGTAGCCTCCGTCAGTCATAGTTGACTGTAGTAGCCTCCGTCAGTCATAGTTAACTATAGTAGCCTCCGTCAGTCATAGTTGACTATAGTAGCCTCCGTCAGTCATAGTTGACTATAGTAGCTTCCGTCAGTCATAGTTGACTGTAGTAGCCTCCGTCAGTCATAGTTGACTATAGTAGCCTCCGTCAGTCATAGTTGACTATAGATTTTCCAGCTCCCTAGAAATGTTATATTTTCTTGACTTTCTCCGTGTATTCCCTTGTTCTATGAATCTGTCAGCTTCTTGTTTGAGTTGCAGCTTTAGAGTGTGTTTCCAAAGATGGCGGTCTGCAGCTACGTCTTCCCAGGCTGCAGGGTTTATGTTCAGAGTCTTCATGTCACGTTTACACACGTCTACAAATCGAAGTTTTGGACGCCCCCTAGTACTTTTACCATCTGCTAGTTGTCCATAAAGTTTATCTTTGGGTATGCGGCCATCTTTCAAACGGTGTAAGTGGCCAAGCCAGCGTAACCTACGTTGTTTGAGCAGCGTGTAGATTTTCGGGAGGTCTGTGTGAGTGTGGACCTTCATGTGTGTCCTTCCATGTGATACCAGGAATACTGAGCAGACACATTAGGAATGTATTTAGCCTTCTTTACTGCTCTGGATAATTGAATGAGTCGTATATTCGCAAGTTGAATAGCAGCATAAACAGTAAGAAAACAGAAGTAATGGTTATATCGAAGAAACAATCATCACCAGCATAAGTAAAGTACCCCCGTCACGCCAAGTGGCGTATAGGGAAATATGGTCTTAGTGACCCTATATAAACAGAACAAATCTGAAACAAGTGCAACGTTTTAAATACTTGGACACAATAATAACATCAGATGGAAGATGTACCACAGAAATAAAAAGTAGAATAGCTCAGGCCAAAATAGCATTTCAGAAAATGAAAAACTTATTGCATCAAATCAATTTCAATAGAAATGAGAAAGAGAGTTCATCAGTGCTATATAGAACCAATTCTGACCTATGGAAGTGAATCACGGACAGCAGACAGAATAAATGAAAAGACGATTAGAGGCCACAGAGATGGGATTTCTCAGAAGAATGTTGAAAGTTCACTGGACAGCTAAAAGACTAATGAGGAAGTTCTCAAAGAGGAAAACACAAAAAGGGAGCACTTAAAAAACATCAGAAAGAAACAATCAACATTTTTGGGCACATCACGAGAAGAGGAAAGTTGGAATACTTGGTTACATGAGCAGGAGTGTGATAGGTTTGTGAGAGTTGTATGTTAGGTTTGTTAGTATTGTATGTTAGTTTTGTGAGAGTTGTATGTTAGGTTTGAGAGAGTTGTATGTTAGGTTTGAGAGAGTTGTATGTTAGGTTTGTGAGTGTTGTATGTTAGATTTGAGAGAGTTGTATGTTAGGTTTGAGAGAGTTGTATGTTAGGTTTGAGAGAGTTGAATGTTAGGTTTGTGAGTGTTGTATGTTAGGTTTGTGAGTGTTGTATGATAGGTTTGTGAGTGTTGTATGCCAGGTTTGTTAGTGTTGTGTGTTAGGTTTGTGAGTGTTGTATGATGGGTTTGAGAGAGTTGTATGATAGGTTTGTGAGTGTTGTATGTCAGGTTTGTTAGTGTTGTGTGTTAGGTTTGTGAGTGTTGTATGATAGGTTTGAGAGAGTTATATGATAGGTTTGTGAGTGTTGTATGCCAGGTTTGTGAGTGTTGTATGTTAGGTTTGAGAGAGTTATATGATAGGTTTGTGAGTGTTGTATGCCAGGTTTGTGAGTGTTGTATGTTAGGTTTGAGAGAGTTATATGATAGGTTTGTGAGTGTTGTATGCCAGGTTTGTGAGTGTTGTATGTTAGGTTTGAGAGAGTTATATGATAGGTTTGTGAGTGGTGTATGCCAGGTTTGTGAGTGTTGTATGTTAGGTTTGAGAGAGTTATATGATAGGTTTGTGAGTGTTGTATTTGCACTCGTAGACGCAAGAGAACTCAATCTAAACTAGTCTGACGTTGCTGTCACTGTCCATTTTTCTATTTTCGTGGAAAGCTATTGATGCAATCTGAATGTTGACCAAAGTACAACATACAAACATTACTGTGGCGATGAAACAAACACACACACATACTACATACAAACATTACTGTGGCGATGAAACAAACACACACACACACATACTACATACAAACATTACTGTGGCGATGAAACAAACACACACACACACATACTACATACAAACATTACTGTGGCGATGAAACAAACACACACACACATACTACATACACACACACATACACACATACAGAACGACTTTTCGCCTCAGTAGTTTAAGAGTTGAAACAGAAGAGGAAAAGGGCGTTAAAAGGTCGCATATGTGTGCAAGTTTGTGACCTTGCCCCTTCCATGACCGAGTGAACTGACCCACTCGCCTCGGTCTCTCCTCGGTCAATGCACGAACCCTGCAAATTTGGAAAGTCGGACAGATCTGCAGATCTTGAGAGCGAAAGAACGACATAGCCTTTTAGTGTTGTTTATTTCTATAGAACGGTTTTGTTCTCTCTGATTCGCGATGAATTCCTGTAACGTTGCGGTGAGAGTAGCCACTGGATTGTGTTGGGGAGTGGGGGGGAGGGTCAGGTGATTTTTTTTGGGAGGGGGGGGGGGAGAAAGAAAGAGAAAAAAGGGAAGAGAAAAAGGGAAGAGAAGGGTCTAGGGAGAAGTTTAGCCTGGGTCGGTGAGAGTCTCATTAAGTTAAGACCATCTGGGTGGTGGAGAAATGGAATCAATTGAAGTCAACTGTTGTCTCTCAGTCATCGTCACACATCGTCACACATCGTCACATTTAGCGCTTGTCGTTTCTACTTTTGATGGTTACCTCCACTTGTCTACAGCTTTGCTGTCCTCTTGCTTTGTTGGTCAAGATCATTATCTTGATGTAGCTCTTCCAACACAATCTTGAAGCTGTTTTTGATCATTATCTTGATGTAGCTCTTCCAACACAATCTTGAAGCTGTTTTTGATCATTATCTTGATGTAGCTCTTCCAACACAATCTTGAAGCTGTTTTTGATCATTATCATGATGTAGCTCTTCCAACACAATCTTGAAGCTGTTTTTGATCATTATCTTGATGTTCTCTCCACGGCTCATCAGTGGTGCAATGAGATCCACGAGGAATGCAGCTTCAGAACTTGACACTGCAATGTAGAACATTTAGAGATGAGAAGAGATAAGGTCACTATGGTGCTATATGAGAAGAGATAAGGTCACTATGGTGCTATATGAGAAGAGATAAGGTCACTATGATGCTATATGAGAAGAGATAAGGTCACTATGGTGCTATATGAGAAGAGATAAGGTCACTATGATGCTATATGAGAAGAGATAAGGTCACTATGGTGCTATATGAGAAGAGATAAGGTCACTATGGTGCTATATGAGAAGAGATAAGGTCACTATGGTGCTATATGAGAAGAGATAAGGTCACTATGGTGCTATATGAGAAGAGATAAGGTCACTATGATGCTATATGAGAAGAGATAAGGTCACTATGATGCTATATGAGAAGAGATAAGGCCACTATGGTGCTATATGAGAAGAGATAAGGCCTCTATGGTGCTATATGAGAAGAGATAAGGCCACTATGGTGCTATATGAGAAGAGATAAGGCCACTATGATGCTATATGAGAAGAGATAAGGCCACTATGATGCGATATGAGAAGAGATAAGGCCACTATGATGCTATATGAGAAGAGATAAGGCCACTATGATGCTATATGAGAAGAGATAAGGCCACTATGATGCTATATGAGAAGAGATAAGGCCACTATGATGCTATATGAGAAGAGATAAGGCCACTATGGTGATATATGAGAAGAGATAAGGCCACTATGATGCTATATGAGAAGAGATAAGGCCACTATGTTGCTATATGAGAAGAGATAAGGCCACTATGATGCTATATGAGAAGAGATAAGGCCACTATGATGCTATATGAGAAGAGATAAGGCTACTATGATGCTATATGAGAAGAGATAAGGCTACTATGATGCTATATGAGAAGAGATAAGGCTACTATGATGCTATATGAGAAGAGATAAGGCCACTATGATGCTATATGAGAAGAGATAAGGCCACTATGATGCTATATGAGAAGAGATAAGGCCACTATGGTGCTATATGAGAAGAGATAAGGCCACTATGGTGCTATATGAGAAGAGATAAGGCCACTATGGTGATATATGAGAAGAGATAATGCCACTATGATGCTATATGAGAAGAGATAAGGCCACTATGATGCTATATGAGAAGAGATAAGGCTACTATGATGCTATTTGAGAAGAGATAAGGCCACTATGATGCTATATGAGAAGAGATAAGGCTACTATGATGCTATATGAGAAGAGATAAGGCTACTATGATGCTATATGAGAAGAGATAAGGCTACTATGATGCTATATGAGAAGAGATAAGGCCACTATGATGCTATATGAGAAGAGATAAGGCCACTATGATGCTATATGAGAAGAGATAAGGCCACTATGGTGCTATATGAGAAGAGATAAGGCCACTATGGTGCTATATGAGAAGAGATAAGGCCACTATGGTGCTATATGAGAAGAGATAAGGCCACTATGATGCTATATGAGAAGAGATAAGGCCACTATGATGCGATATGAGAAGAGATAAGGCCACTATGATGCTATATGAGAAGAGATAAGGCCACTATGATGCTATATGAGAAGAGATACGGCCACTATGATGCTATATGAGAAGAGATACGGCCACTATGATGCTATATGAGAAGAGATAAGGCCACTATGATGCTATATGAGAAGAGATAAGGCCACTATGATGCTATATGAGAAGAGATAAGGTCACTATGATGCTATATGATAAGAGATAAGGCCACTATGGTGCTATATGAGAAGAGATAAGGCTACTATGATGCTATATGAGAAGAGATACGGCCACTATGATGCTATATGAGAAGAGATAAGGCCACTATGATGCTATATGAGAAGAGATAAGGCTACTATGATGGTATATGAGAAGAGATAAGGCTACTATGATGCTATATGAGAAGAGATAAGGCCACTATGGTGCTATATGAGAAGAGATAAGATCACTATGGTGCTATATGAGAAGAGATAAGGCCACTATGTTGCTATATGAGAAGAGATAAGGCTACTATGGTGCTATATGAGGAGAGATGAGGCCACTATGGTGCTATATGAGAAGAGATAAGGCTACTATGATGCTATATGAGAAGAGATAAGGTCACTATGGTGCTATATGAAAAGAGATAAGGCCACTATGATGCTATATGAGAAGAGATATGGTGACTATGGTGCTATATGAGAAGAGATAAAGCCACTATGGTGCTATATGAGAAGAGATAAGGCCACTATGGTGCTATATGAGAAGAGATAAGGCCACTATGGTGCTATATTAGAAGAGATAAGGCTACTATGATGCTATAGGAGAAGAGATAAGGTCACTATGGTGCTATATGAGAAGAGATAAGGCTACTATGATGCTATATGAGAAGAGATAAGGCCACTATGGTGCTATATGAGAAGAGATAAGGTCACTATGGTGCTATATGAGAAGAGATAAGGTCACTATGGTGCTATATGAGAAGAGATAAGGCCACTATGGTGCTATATGAAAAGAGATAAGGCTACTATGATGCTATATGAGAAGAGATAAGGCCACTATGATGCTATATGAGAAGAGATACGGCCACTATGATGCTATATGAGAAGAGATAAGGTCACTATGATGCTATATGAGAAGAGATACGGCCACTATGATGCTATATGAGAAGAGATAAGGCCACTATGATGCTATATGAGAAGAGATACGGCCACTATGATGCTATATGAGAAGAGATAAGGCCACTATGATGCTATATGAGAAGAGATAAGGCCACTATGATGCTATATGAGAAGAGATAAGGCCACTATGATGCTATATGAGAAGAGATAAGGCTACTATGGTGCTATATGAGAAGAGATAAGGCCACTATGATGCTATATGAGAAGAGATAAGGCCACTATGATGCTATATGAGAAGAGATAAGGCTACTATGGTGCTATATGAGAAGAGATAAGGCCACTATGGTGCTATATGAGAAGAGATAAGGCTACTATGATGCTATATGAGAAGAGATAAGGCTACTATGATGCTATATGAGAAGAGATAAGGCCACTATGATGCTATATGAGAAGAGATAAGGCTACTATGATGCTATATGAGAAGAGATAAGGCCACTATGATGCTATATGAGAAGAGATAAGGCCACTATGATGCTATATGAGAAGAGATAAGGCCACTATGGTGCTATATGAGAAGAGATAAGGCCACTATGGTGCTATATGAGAAGAGATAAGGCCACTATGGTGCTATATGAGAAGAGATAAGGCCACTATGATGCTATATGAGAAGAGATAAGGCCACTATGGTGCTATATGAGAAGAGATAAGGCCACTATGGTGCTATATGAGAAGAGATAAGGCCACTATGATGCTTTATGAGAAGAGATAAGGCCACTATGGTGCTATATGAGAAGAGATAAGGCCACTATGATGCTATATGAGAAGATATAAAGCCACTATGGTGCTATATGAGAAGAGATAAGGGCACTATGGTGCTATATGAGAAGAGATAAGGCCACTATGGTGCTATATGAGAAGAGATAAGGCCACTATGGTGCTATATGAGAAGAGATAAGGCCACTATGATGCTATATGAGAAGAGATAAGGCCACTATGATGCTATATGAGAAGAGATAAGGCCACTATGATGCTATATGAGAAGAGATAAGGCCACTATGGTGCTATATGAGAAGAGATAAGGCCACTATGATTGCTTTATGAGAAGAGATAAGGCCACTATGGTGCTATATGAGAAGAGATACGGCCACTATGGTGCTATATGAGAAGAGATAAGGCCACTATGATGCTATATGAAAAGAGATAAGGCTACTATGGTGCTATATGAGAAGAGATAAGGCTACTATGATGCTATATGAGAAGAGATACGGCCACTATGGTGCTATATGAGAAGAGATAAGGTCACTATGGTGCTATATGAGAAGAGATAAGGCCACTATGGTGCTATATGAGAAGAGATAAGGCCACTATGATTGCTTTATGAGAAGAGATAAGGCCACTATGGTGCTATATGAGAAGAGATAAGGCCACTATGATGCTATATGAGAAGATAAAAAGCCACTATGGTGCTATATGAGAAGAGATAAGGGCACTATGGTGCTATGTGAGAAGAGATAAGGCCACTATGGTGCTATATGAGAAGAGATAATGCCACTATGATGCTATATGAGAAGAGATAAGGCCACTATGATGCTATATGAGAAGAGATAAGGCTACTATGATGCTATTTGAGAAGAGATAAGGCCACTATGATGCTATATGAGAAGAGATAAGGCTACTATGATGCTATATGAGAAGAGATAAGGCTACTATGATGCTATATGAGAAGAGATAAGGCTACTATGATGCTATATGAGAAGAGATAAGGCCACTATGATGCTATATGAGAAGAGATAAGGCCACTATGATGCTATATGAGAAGAGATAAGGCTACTATGGTGCTATATGAGAAGAGATAAGGCCTCTATGGTGCTATATGAGAAGAGATAAGGCCACTATGGTGCTATATGAGAAGAGATAAGGCCACTATGATGCTATATGAGAAGAGATAAGGCCACTATGATGCGATATGAGAAGAGATAAGGCCACTATGATGCTATATGAGAAGAGATAAGGCCACTATGATGCTATATGAGAAGAGATAAGGCCACTATGATGCTATATGAGAAGAGATAAGGCCACTATGATGCTATATGAGAAGAGATAAGGCCACTATGGTGATATATGAGAAGAGATAAGGCCACTATGATGCTATATGAGAAGAGATAAGGCCACTATGTTGCTATATGAGAAGAGATAAGGCCACTATGATGCTATATGAGAAGAGATAAGGCCACTATGATGCTATATGAGAAGAGATAAGGCCACTATGATGCTATATGAGAAGAGATAAGGCCACTATGGTGCTATATGAGAAGAGATAAGGCCACTATGGTGCTATATGAGAAGAGATAAGGCCACTATGGTGCTATATGAGAAGAGATAAGGCCACTATGGTGCTATATGAGAAGAGATAAGGCCACTATGATGCTATTTGAGAAGAGATAAGGCCACTATGGTGCTATATGAGAAGAGATAAGGCCACTATGTTGCTATATGAGAAGAGATAAGGCCACTATGGTGCTATATGAGAAAAGATAAGGCTACTATGGTGCTATATGAGAAAAGATAAGGCCACTATGGTGCTATATGAGAAGAGATAAGGCCACTATGTTGCTATATGAGAAGAGATAAGGTCACTATGATACTATATGAGAAAAGATAAGGCCACTATGGTGCTATATGAGAAGAGATAAGGCCACTATGGTGCTATATGAGAAAAGATAAGGCCACTATGGTGCTATATGAGAAGAGATAAGGCCACTATGGTGCTATATGAGAAGAGATAAGGCCACTATGGTGCAATATGAGAAGAGATAAGGCCACTATGGTTCTATATGGGAAGAGAAAAGGCCACTATGGTGCTATATGAGAAGAGATAAGGCCACTATGATGCTATATGAGAAGAGATAAGGCCACTATGATGCTATATGAGAAGAGATAAGGCCACTATGATGCTATATGAGAAGAGATAAGGCCACTATGATGCTATATGAGAAGAGATACGGCCACTATGATGCTATATGAGAAGAGATACGGCCACTATGATGCTATATGAGAAGAGATAAGGCCACTATGATGCTATATGAAAGAGATAAGGCTACTATGGTGCTATATGAGAAGAGATAAGGCTACTATGATTTTATATGAGAAGAGATACGGCCACTATGGTGCTATATGAGAAGAGATAAGGTCACTATGGTGCTATATGAGAAGAGATAAGGCCACTATGATGCTATATGAGAAGAGATAAGGCCACTATGATGCTATATGAGAAGAGATAGGCCACTATGGTGCTATATGAGAAGAGATAAGGCCACTATGGTGCTATATGAGAAGAGATAAGGTCACTATGATGCTATATGAGAAGAGATAAAGCCACTATGGTGCTATATGAGAAGAGATAAGGCTACTATGATGCTATATGAGAAGAGATACGGCCACTATGGTGCTATATGAGAAGAGATAAGGCCACTATGGTGCTATATGAGAAGAGATAAGGCCACTATGATGCTATATGAGAAGAGATAAGGCCACTATGATGCTATATGAGAAGAGATAAGGCTACTATGGTGCTATATGAGAAGAGATAAGGCTACTATGATGCTATATGAGAAGAGATAAGGCTACTATGATGCTATATGAGAAGAGATACGGCCACTATGGTGCTATATGAGAAGAGATAAGGTCACTATGGTGCTATATGAGAAGAGATAAGGCCACTATGGTGCTATATGAGAAGAGATAAGGCCACTATGATTGCTTTATGAGAAGAGATAAGGCCACTATGGTGCTATATGAGAAGAGATAAGGCCACTATGATGCTATATGAGAAGATAAAAAGCCACTATGGTGCTATATGAGAAGAGATAAGGGCACTATGGTGATATGTGAGAAGAGATAAGGCCACTATGGTGCTATATGAGAAGAGATAATGCCACTATGATGCTATATGAGAAGAGATAAGGCCACTATGATGCTATATGAGAAGAGATAAGGCTACTATGATGCTATTTGAGAAGAGATAAGGCCACTATGATGCTATATGAGAAGAGATAAGGCTACTATGATGCTATATGAGAAGAGATAAGGCTACTATGATGCTATATGAGAAGAGATAAGGCTACTATGATGCTATATGAGAAGAGATAAGGCCACTATGATGCTATATGAGAAGAGATAAGGCCACTATGATGCTATATGAGAAGAGATAAGGCTACTATGGTGCTATATGAGAAGAGATAAGGCCTCTATGGTGCTATATGAGAAGAGATAAGGCCACTATGGTGCTATATGAGAAGAGATAAGGCCACTATGATGCTATATGAGAAGAGATAAGGCCACTATGATGCGATATGAGAAGAGATAAGGCCACTATGATGCTATATGAGAAGAGATAAGGCCACTATGATGCTATATGAGAAGAGATAAGGCCACTATGATGCTATATGAGAAGAGATAAGGCCACTATGATGCTATATGAGAAGAGATAAGGCCACTATGGTGCTATATGAGAAAAGATAAGGCCACTATGGTGCTATATGAGAAGAGATAAGGCCACTATGGTGCTATATGAGAAGATATAAGGCCACTATGGTGCTATATGAGAAGAGATAAGGCCACTATGGTTCTATATGGGAAGAGAAAAGGCCACTATGGTGCTATATGAGAAGAGATAAGGCCACTATGATGCTATATGAGAAGAGATAAGGCCACTATGATGCTATATGAGAAGAGATAAGGCCACTATGATGCTATATGAGAAGAGATAAGGCCACTATGATGCTATATGAGAAGAGATACGGCCACTATGATGCTATATGAGAAGAGATAAGGCCACTATGATGCTATATGAGAAGAGATAAGGCCACTATGATGCTATATGAAAAGAGATAAGGCTACTATGGTGCTATATGAGAAGAGATAAGGCTACTATGATTTTATATGAGAAGAGATACGGCCACTATGGTGCTATAAGAGAAGAGATAAGGTCACTATGGTGCTATATGAGAAGAGATAAGGCCACTATGATGCTATATGAGAAGAGATAAGGCCACTATGATGCTATATGAGAAGAGATAGGCCACTATGGTGCTATATGAGAAGAGATAAGGCCACTATGGTGCTATATGAGAAGAGATAAGGTCACTATGATGCTATATGAGAAGAGATAAAGCCACTATGGTGCTATATGAGAAGAGATAAGGCTACTATGATGCTATATGAGAAGAGATACGGCCACTATGGTGCTATATGAGAAGAGATAAGGCCACTATGGTGCTATATGAGAAGAGATAAGGCCACTATGATGCTATATGAGAAGAGATAAGGCCACTATGATGCTATATGAGAAGAGATAAGGCCACTATGATGCTATATGAGAAGAGATAAGGTCACTATGATGCTATATGATAAGAGATAAGGCCACTATGGTGCTATATGAGAAGAGATAAGGCTACTATGATGCTATATGAGAAGAGATACGGCCACTATGATGCTATATGAGAAGAGATAAGGCCACTATGATGCTATATGAGAAGAGATAAGGCTACTATGATGGTATATGAGAAGAGATAAGGCTACTATGATGCTATATGAGAAGAGATAAGGCCACTATGGTGCTATATGAGAAGAGATAAGATCACTATGGTGCTATATGAGAAGAGATAAGGCCACTATGTTGCTATATGAGAAGAGATAAGGCTACTATGGTGCTATATGAGAAGAGATAAGGCCACTATGGTGCTATATGAGAAGAGATAAGGCTACTATGATGCTATATGAGAAGAGATAAGGTCACTATGGTGCTATATGAAAGAGATAAGGCCACTATGATGCTATATGAGAAGAGATATGGTGACTATGGTGCTATATGAGAAGAGATAAAGCCACTATGGTGCTATATGAGAAGAGATAAGGCCACTATGGTGCTATATGAGAAGAGATAAGGCCACTATGGTGCTATATGAGAAGAGATAAGGCCACTATGATGCTATATGAGAAGAGATAAGGTCACTATGGTGCTATATGAGAAGAGATAAGGCTACTATGATGCTATATGAGAAGAGATAAGGCCACTATGGTGCTATATGAGAAGAGATAAGGTCACTATGGTGCTATATGAGAAGAGATAAGGTCACTATGGTGCTATATGAGAAGAGATAAGGCCACTATGGTGCTATATGAGAAGAGATAAGGCTACTATGATGCTATATGAGAAGAGATAAGGCCACTATGATGCTATATGAGAAGAGATAAGGCCACTATGATGCTATATGAGAAGAGATAAGGTCACTATGATGCTATATGAGAAGAGATACGGCCACTATGATGCTATATGAGAAGAGATAAGGCCACTATGATGCTATATGAGAAGAGATAAGGCCACTATGATGCTATATGAGAAGAGATAAGGCCACTATGATGCTATATGAGAAGAGATAAGGCCACTATGATGCTATATGAGAAGAGATAAGGCCACTATGATGCTATATGAGAAGAGATAAGGCTACTATGGTGCTATATGAGAAGAGATAAGGCCACTATGATGCTATATGAGAAGAGATAAGGCCACTATGATGCTATATGAGAAGAGATAAGGCTACTATGGTGCTATATGAGAAGAGATAAGGCCACTATGGTGCTATATGAGAAGAGATAAGGCTACTATGGTGCTATATGAGAAGAGATAAGGCCACTATGATGCTATATGAGAAGAGATAAGGCCACTATGATGCTATATGAGAAGAGATAAGGCTACTATGATGCTATATGAGAAGAGATAAGGCTACTATGATGCTATATGAGAAGAGATAAGGCCACTATGATGCTATATGAGAAGAGATAAGGCTACTATGATGCTATATGAGAAGAGATAAGGCTACTATGATGCTATATGAGAAGAGATAAGGCCACTATGATGCTATATGAGAAGAGATAAGGCCACTATGATGCTATATGAGAAGAGATAAGGCCACTATGATGCTATATGAGAAGAGATAAGGCCACTATGATGCTATATGAGAAGAGATAAGGCCACTATGGTGCTATATGAGAAGAGATAAGGGCACTATGGTGCTATATGAGAAGAGATAAGGCCACTATGGTGCTATATGAGAAGAGATAAGGCCACTATGGTGCTATATGAGAAGAGATAAGGCCACTATGATGCTATATGAGAAGAGATAAGGCCACTATGATGCTATATGAGAAGAGATAAGGCCACTATGGTGCTATATGAGAAGAGATAAGGCCACTATGGTGCTATATGAGAAGAGATAAGGCCACTATGGTGCTATATGAGAAGAGATAAGGCCACTATGGTGCTATATGAGAAGAGATAAGGCCACTATGGTGCTATATGAGAAGAGATAAGGCCACTATGATGCTATATGAGAAGAGATAAGGCCACTATGGTGCTATATGAGAAGAGATAAGGCCACTATGATGCTATATGAGAAGAGATAAGGCCACTATGGTGCTATATGAGAAGAGATAAGGCCACTATGGTGCTATATGAGAAAAGATAAGGCCACTATGGTGCTATATGAGAAGAGATAAGGCCACTATGGTGCTATATGAGAAGAGATAAGGCCACTATGATGCTATATGAGAAGAGATAAGGCCACTATGGTGCTATATGAGAAGAGATAAGGCCACTATGATGCTATATGAGAAGAGATAAGGCCACTATGGTGCTATATGAGAAGAGATAAGGCCACTATGGTGCTATATGAGAAGAGATAAGGCCACTATGATGCTATATGAGAAGAGATAAGGCTACTATGATGCTATATGAGAAGAGATAAGGCCACTATGGTGCTATATGAGAAGAGATAAGGCCACTATGGTGCTATATGAGAAGAGATAAGGCCACTATGATGCTATATGAGAAGAGATAAGGCCACTATGGTGCTATATGAGAAGAGATAAGGCCACTATGGTGCTATATGAGAAGAGATAAGGCCACTATGATGCTATATGAGAAGAGATAAGGCCACTATGGTGCTATATGAGAAGAGATAAGGCTACTATGATGCTATATGAGAAGAGATAAGGCCACTATGGTGCTATATGAGAAGAGATAAGGCCACTATGGTGCTATATGAGAAGAGATAAGGCCACTATGGTGCTATATGAGAAGAGATAAGGCCACTATGATGCTATATGAGAAGAGATAAGGCCACTATGGTGCTATATGAGAAGAGATAAGGCCACTATGATGCTATATGAGAAGATATAAGGCCACTATGGTGCTATATGAGAAGAGATAAGGCCACTATGGTGCTATATGAGAAGAGATAAGGCCACTATGATGCTATATGAGAAGAGATAAGGCCACTATGGTGCTATATGAGAAGAGATAAGGCCACTATGATGCTATATGAGAAGAGATAAGGCCACTATGGTGCTATATGAGAAGAGATAAGGCCACTATGATGCTATATGAGAAGAGATAAGGCCACTATGGTGCTATATGAGAAGAGATAAGGCCACTATGGTGCTATATGAGAAGAGATAAGGCCACTATGATGCTATATGAGAAGAGATAAGGCCACTATGATGCTATATGAGAAGAGATAAGGCCACTATGATGCTATATGAGAAGAGATAAGGCCACTATGGTGCTATATGAGAAGAGATAAGGCCACTATGATGCTATATGAGAAGAGATAAGGCCACTATGGTGCTATATGAGAAGAGATAAGGCCACTATGGTGCTATATGAGAAGAGATAAGGCCACTATGATGCTATATGAGAAGAGATAAGGCCACTATGGTGCTATATGAGAAGAGATAAGGCTACTATGATGCTATATGAGAAGAGATAAGGCCACTATGGTGCTATATGAGAAGAGATAAGGCCACTATGGTGCTATATGAGAAGAGATAAGGCCACTATGGTGCTATATGAGAAGAGATAAGGCCACTATGATGCTATATGAGAAGAGATAAGGCCACTATGGTGCTATATGAGAAGAGATAAGGCCACTATGATGCTATATGAGAAGAGATAAGGCCACTATGGTGCTATATGAGAAGAGATAAGGCACTATGGTGCTATATGAGAAGAGATAAGGCCACTATGGTGCTATATGAGAAGAGATAAGGCCACTATGATGCTATATGAGAAGAGATAAGGCCACTATGATGCTATATGAGAAGAGATAAGGCCACTATGATGCTATATGAGAAGAGATAAGGCCACTATGATGCTATATGAGAAGAGATAAGGCCACTATGATGCTATATGAGAAGAGATAAGGCCACTATGATGCTATATGAGAAGAGATAAGGCCACTATGATGCTATATGAGAAGAGATAAGGCCACTATGATGCTATATGAGAAGAGATAAGGCCACTATGATGCTATATGAGAAGAGATAAGGCCACTATGGTGCTATATGAGAAGAGATAAGGCCACTATGGTGCTATATGAGAAGAGATAAGGCCACTATGGTGCTATATGAGAAGAGATAAGGCCACTATGATGCTATATGAGAAGAGATAAGGCCACTATGATGCTATATGAGAAGAGATAAGGCCACTATGATGCTATATGAGAAGAGATAAGGCCACTATGATGCTATATGAGAAGAGATAAGGCCACTATGATGCTATATGAGAAGAGATAAGGCCACTATGATGCTATATGAGAAGAGATAAGGCCACTATGGTGCTATATGAGAAGAGATAAGGCCACTATGATGCTATATGAGAAGAGATAAGGCCACTATGATGCTATATGAGAAGAGATAAGGCCACTATGATGCTATATGAGAAGAGATAAGGCCACTATGATGCTATATGAGAAGAGATAAGGCCACTATGATGCTATATGAGAAGAGATAAGGCCACTATGGTGCTATATGAGAAGAGATAAGGCCACTATGGTGCTATATGAGAAGAGATAAGGCCACTATGGTGCTATATGAGAAGAGATAAGGCCACTATGGTGCTATATGAGAAGAGATAAGGCCACTATGATGCTATATGAGAAGAGATAAGGCCACTATGGTGCTATATGAGAAGAGATAAGGCCACTATGATGCTATATGAGAAGAGATAAGGCCACTATGGTGCTATATGAGAAGAGATAAGGCCACTATGGTGCTATATGAGAAGAGATAAGGCCACTATGGTGCTATATGAGAAGAGATAAGGCCACTATGGTGCTATATGAGAAGAGATAAGGCCACTATGATGCTATATGAGAAGAGATAAGGCCACTATGGTGCTATATGAGAAGAGATAAGGCCACTATGGTGCTATATGAGAAAAGATAAGGCCACTATGGTGCTATATGAGAAGAGATAAGGCCACTATGGTGCTATATGAGAAGAGATAAGGCCACTATGGTGCTATATGAGAAGAGATAAGGCCACTATGGTGCTATATGAGAAGAGATAAGGCCACTATGGTGCTATATGAGAAGAGATAAGGCCACTATGATGCTATATGAGAAGAGATAAGGCCACTATGATGCTATATGAGAAGAGATAAGGCCACTATGATGCTATATGAGAAGAGATAAGGCCACTATGATGCTATATGAGAAGAGATAAGGCCACTATGATGCTATATGAGAAGAGATAAGGCCACTATGATGCTATATGAGAAGAGATAAGGCCACTATGATGCTATATGAGAAGAGATAAGGCCACTATGGTGCTATATGAGAAGAGATAAGGCCACTATGATGCTATATGAGAAGAGATAAGGCCACTATGGTGCTATATGAGAAGAGATAAGGCCACTATGGTGCTATATGAGAAGAGATAAGGCCACTATGATGCTATATGAGAAGAGATAAGGCCACTATGATGCTATATGAGAAGAGATAAGGCCACTATGGTGCTATATGAGAAGAGATAAGGCCACTATGGTGCTATATGAGAAGAGATAAGGCCACTATGATGCTATATGAGAAGAGATAAGGCCACTATGGTGCTATATGAGAAGAGATAAGGCCACTATGATGCTATATGAGAAGAGATAAGGCCACTATGGTGCTATATGAGAAGAGATAAGGCCACTATGGTGCTATATGAGAAGAGATAAGGCCACTATGATGCTATATGAGAAGAGATAAGGCCACTATGATGCTATATGAGAAGAGATAAGGCCACTATGGTGCTATATGAGAAGAGATAAGGCCACTATGATGCTATATGAGAAGAGATAAGGCCACTATGATGCTATATGAGAAGAGATAAGGCCACTATGGTGCTATATGAGAAGAGATAAGGCCACTATGGTGCTATATGAGAAGAGATAAGGCCACTATGGTGCTATATGAGAAGAGATAAGGCCACTATGATGCTATATGAGAAGAGATAAGGCCACTATGGTGCTATATGAGAAGAGATAAGGCCACTATGATGCTATATGAGAAGAGAAAAGCCACTATGGTGCTATATGAGAAGAGATAAGGCCACTATGGTGCTATATGAGAAGAGATAAGGCCACTATGGTGCTATATGAGAAGAGATAAGGCCACTATGATGCTATATGAGAAGAGATAAGGCCACTATGATGCTATATGAGAAGAGATAAGGCTACTATGATGCTATATGAGAAGAGATAAGGCCACTATGATGCTATATGAGAAGAGATAAGGCTACTATGATGCTATATGAGAAGAGATAAGGCCACTATGATGCTATATGAGAAGAGATAAGGCCACTATGATGCTATATGAGAAGAGATAAGGCCACTATGATGCTATATGAGAAGAGATAAGGCCACTATGATGCTATATGAGAAGAGATAAGGCCACTATGGTGCTATATGAGAAGAGATAAGGCCACTATGGTGCTATATGAGAAGAGATAAGGCCACTATGGTGCTATATGAGAAGAGATAAGGCCACTATGATGCTATATGAGAAGAGATAAGGCCACTATGATGCTATATGAGAAGAGATAAGGCCACTATGATGCTATATGAGAAGAGATAAGGCCACTATGATGCTATATGAGAAGAGATAAGGCCACTATGATGCTATATGAGAAGAGATAAGGCCACTATGATGCTATATGAGAAGAGATAAGGCCACTATGGTGCTATATGAGAAGAGATAAGGCCACTATGGTGCTATATGAGAAGAGATAAGGCCACTATGGTGCTATATGAGAAGAGATAAGGCCACTATGGTGCTATATGAGAAGAGATAAGGCCACTATGGTGCTATATGAGAAGAGATAAGGCCACTATGGTGCTATATGAGAAGAGATAAGGCCACTATGATGCTATATGAGAAGAGATAAGGCCACTATGATGCTATATGAGAAGAGATAAGGCCACTATGATGCTATATGAGAAGAGATAAGGCCACTATGATGCTATATGAGAAGAGATAAGGCCACTATGATGCTATATGAGAAGAGATAAGGCCACTATGATGCTATATGAGAAGAGATAAGGCCACTATGATGCTATATGAGAAGAGATAAGGCCACTATGGTGCTATATGAGAAGAGATAAGGCCACTATGATGCTATATGAGAAGAGATAAGGCCACTATGGTGCTATATGAGAAGAGATAAGGCCACTATGGTGCTATATGAGAAGAGATAAGGCCACTATGATGCTATATGAGAAGAGATAAGGCCACTATGATGCTATATGAGAAGAGATAAGGCCACTATGGTGCTATATGAGAAGAGATAAGGCCACTATGGTGCTATATGAGAAGAGATAAGGCCACTATGATGCTATATGAGAAGAGATAAGGCCACTATGGTGCTATATGAGAAGAGATAAGGCCACTATGATGCTATATGAGAAGAGATAAGGCCACTATGGTGCTATATGAGAAGAGATAAGGCCACTATGGTGCTATATGAGAAGAGATAAGGCCACTATGATGCTATATGAGAAGAGATAAGGCCACTATGATGCTATATGAGAAGAGATAAGGCCACTATGATGCTATATGAGAAGAGATAAGGCCACTATGATGCTATATGAGAAGAGATAAGGCCACTATGGTGCTATATGAGAAGAGATAAGGCCACTATGATGCTATATGAGAAGAGATAAGGCCACTATGATGCTATATGAGAAGAGATAAGGCCACTATGATGCTATATGAGAAGAGATAAGGCTACTATGATGCTATATGAGAAGAGATAAGGCCACTATGATGCTATATGAGAAGAGATAAGGCCACTATGGTGCTATATGAGAAGAGATAAGGCCACTATGGTGCTATATGAGAAGAGATAAGGCCACTATGATGCTATATGAGAAGAGATAAGGCCACTATGGTGCTATATGAGAAGAGATAAGGCCACTATGGTGCTATATGAGAAGAGATAAGGCCACTATGATGCTATATGAGAAGAGATAAGGCCACTATGGTGCTATATGAGAAGAGATAAGGCCACTATGATGCTATATGAGAAGAGATAAGGCCACTATGGTGCTATATGAGAAGAGATAAGGCCACTATGGTGCTATATGAGAAGAGATAAGGCCACTATGGTGCTATATGAGAAGAGATAAGGCCACTATGGTGCTATATGAGAAGAGATAAGGCCACTATGATGCTATATGAGAAGAGATAAGGCCACTATGGTGCTATATGAGAAGAGATAAGGCCACTACTATGATAAGGCTATATATGAGAAGAGATAAGGCCACTATGGTGCTATATGAGAAGAGATAAGGCCACTATGGTGCTATATGAGAAGAGATAAGGCCACTATGGTGCTATATGAGAAGAGATAAGGCCACTATGGTGCTATATGAGAAGAGATAAGGCCACTATGATGCTATATGAGAAGAGATAAGGCCACTATGATGCTATATGAGAAGAGATAAGGCCACTATGATGCTATATGAGAAGAGATAAGGCCACTATGATGCTATATGAGAAGAGATAAGGCCACTATGATGCTATATGAGAAGAGATAAGGCCACTATGATGCTATATGAGAAGAGATAAGGCCACTATGATGCTATATGAGAAGAGATAAGGCCACTATGATGCTATATGAGAAGAGATAAGGCCACTATGATGCTATATGAGAAGAGATAAGGCCACTATGATGCTATATGAGAAGAGATAAGGCCACTATGATGCTATATGAGAAGAGATAAGGCCACTATGGTGCTATATGAGAAGAGATAAGGCCACTATGGTGCTATATGAGAAGAGATAAGGCCACTATGATGCTATATGAGAAGAGATAAGGCCACTATGGTGCTATATGAGAAGAGATAAGGCCACTATGGTGCTATATGAGAAGAGATAAGGCCACTATGATGCTATATGAGAAGAGATAAGGCCACTATGGTGCTATATGAGAAGAGATAAGGCCACTATGATGCTATATGAGAAGAGATAAGGCCACTATGGTGCTATATGAGAAGAGATAAGGCCACTATGGTGCTATATGAGAAGAGATAAGGCCACTATGGTGCTATATGAGAAGAGATAAGGCCACTATGGTGCTATATGAGAAGAGATAAGGCCACTATGATGCTATATGAGAAGAGATAAGGCCACTATGGTGCTATATGAGAAGAGATAAGGCCACTATGATGCTATATGAGAAGAGATAAGGCCACTATGGTGCTATATGAGAAGAGATAAGGCCACTATGGTGCTATATGAGAAGAGATAAGGCCACTATGGTGCTATATGAGAAGAGATAAGGCCACTATGGTGCTATATGAGAAGAGATAAGGCCACTATGATGCTATATGAGAAGAGATAAGGCCACTATGATGCTATATGAGAAGAGATAAGGCCACTATGATGCTATATGAGAAGAGATAAGGCCACTATGATGCTATATGAGAAGAGATAAGGCCACTATGATGCTATATGAGAAGAGATAAGGCCACTATGATGCTATATGAGAAGAGATAAGGCCACTATGATGCTATATGAGAAGAGATAAGGCCACTATGATGCTATATGAGAAGAGATAAGGCCACTATGATGCTATATGAGAAGAGATAAGGCCACTATGATGCTATATGAGAAGAGATAAGGCCACTATGGTGCTATATGAGAAGAGATAAGGCCACTATGATGCTATATGAGAAGAGATAAGGCCACTATGATGCTATATGAGAAGAGATAAGGCTACTATGGTGCTATATGAGAAGAGATAAGGCCACTATGGTGCTATATGAGAAGAGATAAGGCCACTATGGTGCTATATGAGAAGAGATAAGGCCACTATGATGCTATATGAGAAGAGATAAGGCCACTATGATGCTATATGAGAAGAGATAAGGCCACTATGATGCTATATGAGAAGAGATAAGGCCACTATGATGCTATATGAGAAGAGATAAGGCCACTATGATGCTATATGAGAAGAGATAAGGCCACTATGATGCTATATGAGAAGAGATAAGGCCACTATGATGCTATATGAGAAGAGATAAGGCCACTATGATGCTATATGAGAAGAGATAAGGCCACTATGATGCTATATGAGAAGAGATAAGGCCACTATGATGCTATATGAGAAGAGATAAGGCCACTATGATGCTATATGAGAAGAGATAAGGCCACTATGGTGCTATATGAGAAGAGATAAGGCACTATGGTGCTATATGAGAAGAGATAAGGCCACTATGGTGCTATATGAGAAGAGATAAGGCCACTATGGTGCTATATGAGAAGAGATAAGGCCACTATGATGCTATATGAGAAGAGATAAGGCCACTATGATGCTATATGAGAAGAGATAAGGCCACTATGGTGCTATATGAGAAGAGATAAGGCCACTATGGTGCTATATGAGAAGAGATAAGGCCACTATGGTGCTATATGAGAAGAGATAAGGCCACTATGGTGCTATATGAGAAGAGATAAGGCCACTATGGTGCTATATGAGAAGAGATAAGGCCACTATGATGCTATATGAGAAGAGATAAGGCCACTATGGTGCTATATGAGAAGAGATAAGGCCACTATGATGCTATATGAGAAGAGATAAGGCCACTATGGTGCTATATGAGAAGAGATAAGGCCACTATGGTGCTATATGAGAAGAGATAAGGCCACTATGATGCTATATGAGAAGAGATAAGGCCACTATGGTGCTATATGAGAAGAGATAAGGCCACTATGATGCTATATGAGAAGAGATAAGGCCACTATGGTGCTATATGAGAAGAGATAAGGCCACTATGATGCTATATGAGAAGAGATAAGGCCACTATGGTGCTATATGAGAAGAGATAAGGCCACTATGGTGCTATATGAGAAGAGATAAGGCCACTATGATGCTATATGAGAAGAGATAAGGCCACTATGATGCTATATGAGAAGAGATAAGGCCACTATGGTGCTATATGAGAAGAGATAAGGCCACTATGGTGCTATATGAGAAGAGATAAGGCCACTATGATGCTATATGAGAAGAGATAAGGCCACTATGGTGCTATATGAGAAGAGATAAGGCCACTATGGTGCTATATGAGAAGAGATAAGGCCACTATGATGCTATATGAGAAGAGATAAGGCCACTATGGTGCTATATGAGAAGAGATAAGGCCACTATGATGCTATATGAGAAGAGATAAGGCCACTATGGTGCTATATGAGAAGAGATAAGGCCACTATGGTGCTATATGAGAAGAGATAAGGCCACTATGGTGCTATATGAGAAGAGATAAGGCCACTATGATGCTATATGAGAAGAGATAAGGCCACTATGGTGCTATATGAGAAGAGATAAGGCCACTATGATGCTATATGAGAAGAGATAAGGCCACTATGGTGCTATATGAGAAGAGATAAGGCCACTATGGTGCTATATGAGAAGAGATAAGGCCACTATGATGCTATATGAGAAGAGATAAGGCCACTATGGTGCTATATGAGAAGAGATAAGGCCACTATGATGCTATATGAGAAGAGATAAGGCCACTATGGTGCTATATGAGAAGAGATAAGGCCACTATGGTGCTATATGAGAAGAGATAAGGCCACTATGGTGCTATATGAGAAGAGATAAGGCCACTATGGTGCTATATGAGAAGAGATAAGGCCACTATGATGCTATATGAGAAGAGATAAGGCCACTATGATGCTATATGAGAAGAGATAAGGCCACTATGATGCTATATGAGAAGAGATAAGGCCACTATGGTGCTATATGAGAAGAGATAAGGCCACTATGATGCTATATGAGAAGAGATAAGGCCACTATGGTGCTATATGAGAAGAGATAAGGCCACTATGGTGCTATATGAGAAGAGATAAGGCCACTATGATGCTATATGAGAAGAGATAAGGCCACTATGATGCTATATGAGAAGAGATAAGGCCACTATGATGCTATATGAGAAGAGATAAGGCCACTATGGTGCTATATGAGAAGAGATAAGGCCACTATGGTGCTATATGAGAAGAGATAAGGCCACTATGGTGCTATATGAGAAGAGATAAGGCCACTATGATGCTATATGAGAAGAGATAAGGCCACTATGGTGCTATATGAGAAGAGATAAGGCCACTATGATGCTATATGAGAAGAGATAAGGCCACTATGGTGCTATATGAGAAGAGATAAGGCCACTATGGTGCTATATGAGAAGAGATAAGGCCACTATGGTGCTATATGAGAAGAGATAAGGCCACTATGATGCTATATGAGAAGAGATAAGGCCACTATGATGCTATATGAGAAGAGATAAGGCCACTATGATGCTATATGAGAAGAGATAAGGCCACTATGATGCTATATGAGAAGAGATAAGGCCACTATGATGCTATATGAGAAGAGATAAGGCCACTATGATGCTATATGAGAAGAGATAAGGCCACTATGATGCTATATGAGAAGAGATAAGGCCACTATGATGCTATATGAGAAGAGATAAGGCCACTATGATGCTATATGAGAAGAGATAAGGCCACTATGGTGCTATATGAGAAGAGATAAGGCCACTATGGTGCTATATGAGAAGAGATAAGGCCACTATGGTGCTATATGAGAAGAGATAAGGCCACTATGATGCTATATGAGAAGAGATAAGGCCACTATGATGCTATATGAGAAGAGATAAGGCCACTATGATGCTATATGAGAAGAGATAAGGCCACTATGATGCTATATGAGAAGAGATAAGGCCACTATGATGCTATATGAGAAGAGATAAGGCCACTATGATGCTATATGAGAAGAGATAAGGCCACTATGGTGCTATATGAGAAGAGATAAGGCCACTATGATGCTATATGAGAAGAGATAAGGCCACTATGATGCTATATGAGAAGAGATAAGGCCACTATGATGCTATATGAGAAGAGATAAGGCCACTATGATGCTATATGAGAAGAGATAAGGCCACTATGATGCTATATGAGAAGAGATAAGGCCACTATGGTGCTATATGAGAAGAGATAAGGCCACTATGGTGCTATATGAGAAGAGATAAGGCCACTATGGTGCTATATGAGAAGAGATAAGGCCACTATGGTGCTATATGAGAAGAGATAAGGCCACTATGATGCTATATGAGAAGAGATAAGGCCACTATGATGCTATATGAGAAGAGATAAGGCCACTATGATGCTATATGAGAAGAGATAAGGCCACTATGGTGCTATATGAGAAGAGATAAGGCCACTATGGTGCTATATGAGAAGAGATAAGGCCACTATGGTGCTATATGAGAAGAGATAAGGCCACTATGATGCTATATGAGAAGAGATAAGGCCACTATGATGCTATATGAGAAGAGATAAGGCCACTATGGTGCTATATGAGAAGAGATAAGGCCACTATGGTGCTATATGAGAAGAGATAAGGCCACTATGGTGCTATATGAGAAGAGATAAGGCCACTATGGTGCTATATGAGAAGAGATAAGGCCACTATGGTGCTATATGAGAAGAGATAAGGCCACTATGGTGCTATATGAGAAGAGATAAGGCCACTATGGTGCTATATGAGAAGAGATAAGGCCACTATGATGCTATATGAGAAGAGATAAGGCCACTATGATGCTATATGAGAAGAGATAAGGCCACTATGATGCTATATGAGAAGAGATAAGGCCACTATGATGCTATATGAGAAGAGATAAGGCCACTATGATGCTATATGAGAAGAGATAAGGCCACTATGATGCTATATGAGAAGAGATAAGGCCACTATGATGCTATATGAGAAGAGATAAGGCCACTATGGTGCTATATGAGAAGAGATAAGGCCACTATGATGCTATATGAGAAGAGATAAGGCCACTATGGTGCTATATGAGAAGAGATAAGGCCACTATGGTGCTATATGAGAAGAGATAAGGCCACTATGATGCTATATGAGAAGAGATAAGGCCACTATGATGCTATATGAGAAGAGATAAGGCCACTATGGTGCTATATGAGAAGAGATAAGGCCACTATGATGCTATATGAGAAGAGATAAGGCCACTATGATGCTATATGAGAAGAGATAAGGCCACTATGGTGCTATATGAGAAGAGATAAGGCCACTATGATGCTATATGAGAAGAGATAAGGCCACTATGGTGCTATATGAGAAGAGATAAGGCCACTATGGTGCTATATGAGAAGAGATAAGGCCACTATGATGCTATATGAGAAGAGATAAGGCCACTATGATGCTATATGAGAAGAGATAAGGCCACTATGGTGCTATATGAGAAGAGATAAGGCCACTATGATGCTATATGAGAAGAGATAAGGCCACTATGATGCTATATGAGAAGAGATAAGGCCACTATGGTGCTATATGAGAAGAGATAAGGCCACTATGGTGCTATATGAGAAGAGATAAGGCCACTATGGTGCTATATGAGAAGAGATAAGGCCACTATGATGCTATATGAGAAGAGATAAGGCCACTATGGTGCTATATGAGAAGAGATAAGGCCACTATGATGCTATATGAGAAGAGATAAGGCCACTATGGTGCTATATGAGAAGAGATAAGGCCACTATGGTGCTATATGAGAAGAGATAAGGCCACTATGGTGCTATATGAGAAGAGATAAGGCCACTATGATGCTATATGAGAAGAGATAAGGCCACTATGATGCTATATGAGAAGAGATAAGGCCACTATGATGCTATATGAGAAGAGATAAGGCCACTATGATGCTATATGAGAAGAGATAAGGCCACTATGATGCTATATGAGAAGAGATAAGGCCACTATGATGCTATATGAGAAGAGATAAGGCCACTATGATGCTATATGAGAAGAGATAAGGCCACTATGATGCTATATGAGAAGAGATAAGGCCACTATGATGCTATATGAGAAGAGATAAGGCCACTATGATGCTATATGAGAAGAGATAAGGCCACTATGTGCTATATGAGAAGAGATAAGGCCACTATGATGCTATATGAGAAGAGATAAGGCCACTATGATGCTATATGAGAAGAGATAAGGCCACTATGATGCTATATGAGAAGAGATAAGGCCACTATGATGCTATATGAGAAGAGATAAGGCCACTATGATGCTATATGAGAAGAGATAAGGCCACTATGATGCTATATGAGAAGAGATAAGGCCACTATGATGCTATATGAGAAGAGATAAGGCCACTATGATGCTATATGAGAAGAGATAAGGCCACTATGATGCTATATGAGAAGAGATAAGGCCACTATGTGCTATATGAGAAGAGATAAGGCCACTATGATGCTATATGAGAAGAGATAAGGCCACTATGATGCTATATGAGAAGAGATAAGGCCACTATGATGCTATATGAGAAGAGATAAGGCCACTATGATGCTATATGAGAAGAGATAAGGCCACTATGATGCTATATGAGAAGAGATAAGGCCACTATGATGCTATATGAGAAGAGATAAGGCCACTATGATGCTATATGAGAAGAGATAAGGCCACTATGATGCTATATGAGAAGAGATAAGGCCACTATGATGCTATATGAGAAGAGATAAGGCCACTATGATGCTATATGAGAAGAGATAAGGCCACTATGGTGCTATATGAGAAGAGATAAGGCCACTATGATGCTATATGAGAAGAGATAAGGCCACTATGGTGCTATATGAGAAGAGATAAGGCCACTATGATGCTATATGAGAAGAGATAAGGCCACTATGATGCTATATGAGAAGAGATAAGGCCACTATGATGCTATATGAGAAGAGATAAGGCCACTATGGTGCTATATGAGAAGAGATAAGGCCACTATGGTGCTATATGAGAAGAGATAAGGCCACTATGGTGCTATATGAGAAGAGATAAGGCCACTATGGTGCTATATGAGAAGAGATAAGGCCACTATGATGCTATATGAGAAGAGATAAGGCCACTATGGTGCTATATGAGAAGAGATAAGGCCACTATGATGCTATATGAGAAGAGATAAGGCCACTATGATGCTATATGAGAAGAGATAAGGCCACTATGATGCTATATGAGAAGAGATAAGGCCACTATGGTGCTATATGAGAAGAGATAAGGCCACTATGATGCTATATGAGAAGAGATAAGGCCACTATGGTGCTATATGAGAAGAGATAAGGCCACTATGATGCTATATGAGAAGAGATAAGGCCACTATGATGCTATATGAGAAGAGATAAGGCCACTATGATGCTATATGAGAAGAGATAAGGCCACTATGATGCTATATGAGAAGAGATAAGGCCACTATGATGCTATATGAGAAGAGATAAGGCCACTATGGTGCTATATGAGAAGAGATAAGGCCACTATGGTGCTATATGAGAAGAGATAAGGCCACTATGGTGCTATATGAGAAGAGATAAGGCCACTATGGTGCTATATGAGAAGAGATAAGGCCACTATGGTGCTATATGAGAAGAGATAAGGCCACTATGATGCTATATGAGAAGAGATAAGGCCACTATGATGCTATATGAGAAGAGATAAGGCCACTATGATGCTATATGAGAAGAGATAAGGCCACTATGATGCTATATGAGAAGAGATAAGGCCACTATGATGCTATATGAGAAGAGATAAGGCCACTATGATGCTATATGAGAAGAGATAAGGCCACTATGATGCTATATGAGAAGAGATAAGGCCACTATGATGCTATATGAGAAGAGATAAGGCCACTATGGTGCTATATGAGAAGAGATAAGGCCACTATGGTGCTATATGAGAAGAGATAAGGCCACTATGATGCTATATGAGAAGAGATAAGGCCACTATGATGCTATATGAGAAGAGATAAGGCCACTATGGTGCTATATGAGAAGAGATAAGGCCACTATGGTGCTATATGAGAAGAGATAAGGCCACTATGATGCTATATGAGAAGAGATAAGGCCACTATGGTGCTATATGAGAAGAGATAAGGCCACTATGATGCTATATGAGAAGAGATAAGGCCACTATGGTGCTATATGAGAAGAGATAAGGCCACTATGGTGCTATATGAGAAGAGATAAGGCCACTATGATGCTATATGAGAAGAGATAAGGCCACTATGATGCTATATGAGAAGAGATAAGGCCACTATGGTGCTATATGAGAAGAGATAAGGCCACTATGATGCTATATGAGAAGAGATAAGGCCACTATGATGCTATATGAGAAGAGATAAGGCCACTATGGTGCTATATGAGAAGAGATAAGGCCACTATGCTATATGAGAAGAGATAAGGCCACTATGGTGCTATATGAGAAGAGATAAGGCCACTATGATGCTATATGAGAAGAGATAAGGCCACTATGATGCTATATGAGAAGAGATAAGGCCACTATGATGCTATATGAGAAGAGATAAGGCCACTATGGTGCTATATGAGAAGAGATAAGGCCACTATGGTGCTATATGAGAAGAGATAAGGCCACTATGGTGCTATATGAGAAGAGATAAGGCCACTATGATGCTATATGAGAAGAGATAAGGCCACTATGATGCTATATGAGAAGAGATAAGGCCACTATGATGCTATATGAGAAGAGATAAGGCCACTATGATGCTATATGAGAAGAGATAAGGCCACTATGATGCTATATGAGAAGAGATAAGGCCACTATGATGCTATATGAGAAGAGATAAGGCCACTATGATGCTATATGAGAAGAGATAAGGCCACTATGATGCTATATGAGAAGAGATAAGGCCACTATGATGCTATATGAGAAGAGATAAGGCCACTATGGTGCTATATGAGAAGAGATAAGGCCACTATGGTGCTATATGAGAAGAGATAAGGCCACTATGGTGCTATATGAGAAGAGATAAGGCCACTATGATGCTATATGAGAAGAGATAAGGCCACTATGATGCTATATGAGAAGAGATAAGGCCACTATGATGCTATATGAGAAGAGATAAGGCCACTATGATGCTATATGAGAAGAGATAAGGCCACTATGATGCTATATGAGAAGAGATAAGGCCACTATGATGCTATATGAGAAGAGATAAGGCCACTATGATGCTATATGAGAAGAGATAAGGCCACTATGGTGCTATATGAGAAGAGATAAGGCCACTATGGTGCTATATGAGAAGAGATAAGGCCACTATGGTGCTATATGAGAAGAGATAAGGCCACTATGGTGCTATATGAGAAGAGATAAGGCCACTATGGTGCTATATGAGAAGAGATAAGGCCACTATGATGCTATATGAGAAGAGATAAGGCCACTATGATGCTATATGAGAAGAGATAAGGCCACTATGATGCTATATGAGAAGAGATAAGGCCACTATGATGCTATATGAGAAGAGATAAGGCCACTATGATGCTATATGAGAAGAGATAAGGCCACTATGATGCTATATGAGAAGAGATAAGGCCACTATGATGCTATATGAGAAGAGATAAGGCCACTATGGTGCTATATGAGAAGAGATAAGGCCACTATGATGCTATATGAGAAGAGATAAGGCCACTATGGTGCTATATGAGAAGAGATAAGGCCACTATGGTGCTATATGAGAAGAGATAAGGCCACTATGATGCTATATGAGAAGAGATAAGGCCACTATGATGCTATATGAGAAGAGATAAGGCCACTATGGTGCTATATGAGAAGAGATAAGGCCACTATGGTGCTATATGAGAAGAGATAAGGCCACTATGATGCTATATGAGAAGAGATAAGGCCACTATGGTGCTATATGAGAAGAGATAAGGCCACTATGATGCTATATGAGAAGAGATAAGGCCACTATGGTGCTATATGAGAAGAGATAAGGCCACTATGGTGCTATATGAGAAGAGATAAGGCCACTATGATGCTATATGAGAAGAGATAAGGCCACTATGATGCTATATGAGAAGAGATAAGGCCACTATGATGCTATATGAGAAGAGATAAGGCCACTATGATGCTATATGAGAAGAGATAAGGCCACTATGGTGCTATATGAGAAGAGATAAGGCCACTATGATGCTATATGAGAAGAGATAAGGCCACTATGATGCTATATGAGAAGAGATAAGGCCACTATGATGCTATATGAGAAGAGATAAGGCCACTATGATGCTATATGAGAAGAGATAAGGCCACTATGATGCTATATGAGAAGAGATAAGGCCACTATGGTGCTATATGAGAAGAGATAAGGCCACTATGGTGCTATATGAGAAGAGATAAGGCCACTATGATGCTATATGAGAAGAGATAAGGCCACTATGGTGCTATATGAGAAGAGATAAGGCCACTATGGTGCTATATGAGAAGAGATAAGGCCACTATGATGCTATATGAGAAGAGATAAGGCCACTATGGTGCTATATGAGAAGAGATAAGGCCACTATGATGCTATATGAGAAGAGATAAGGCCACTATGGTGCTATATGAGAAGAGATAAGGCCACTATGGTGCTATATGAGAAGAGATAAGGCCACTATGATGCTATATGAGAAGAGATAAGGCCACTATGATGCTATATGAGAAGAGATAAGGCCACTATGATGCTATATGAGAAGAGATAAGGCCACTATGATGCTATATGAGAAGAGATAAGGCCACTATGATGCTATATGAGAAGAGATAAGGCCACTATGATGCTATATGAGAAGAGATAAGGCCACTATGATGCTATATGAGAAGAGATAAGGCCACTATGGTGCTATATGAGAAGAGATAAGGCCACTATGATGCTATATGAGAAGAGATAAGGCCACTATGGTGCTATATGAGAAGAGATAAGGCCACTATGGTGCTATATGAGAAGAGATAAGGCCACTATGATGCTATATGAGAAGAGATAAGGCCACTATGATGCTATATGAGAAGAGATAAGGCCACTATGGTGCTATATGAGAAGAGATAAGGCCACTATGGTGCTATATGAGAAGAGATAAGGCCACTATGATGCTATATGAGAAGAGATAAGGCCACTATGGTGCTATATGAGAAGAGATAAGGCCACTATGATGCTATATGAGAAGAGATAAGGCCACTATGATGCTATATGAGAAGAGATAAGGCCACTATGGTGCTATATGAGAAGAGATAAGGCCACTATGATGCTATATGAGAAGAGATAAGGCCACTATGATGCTATATGAGAAGAGATAAGGCCACTATGGTGCTATATGAGAAGAGATAAGGCCACTATGATGCTATATGAGAAGAGATAAGGCCACTATGATGCTATATGAGAAGAGATAAGGCCACTATGGTGCTATATGAGAAGAGATAAGGCCACTATGGTGCTATATGAGAAGAGATAAGGCCACTATGGTGCTATATGAGAAGAGATAAGGCCACTATGATGCTATATGAGAAGAGATAAGGCCACTATGGTGCTATATGAGAAGAGATAAGGCCACTATGATGCTATATGAGAAGAGATAAGGCCACTATGGTGCTATATGAGAAGAGATAAGGCCACTATGTGCTATATGAGAAGAGATAAGGCCACTATGGTGCTATATGAGAAGAGATAAGGCCACTATGATGCTATATGAGAAGAGATAAGGCCACTATGGTGCTATATGAGAAGAGATAAGGCCACTATGATGCTATATGAGAAGAGATAAGGCCACTATGATGCTATATGAGAAGAGATAAGGCCACTATGATGCTATATGAGAAGAGATAAGGCCACTATGATGCTATATGAGAAGAGATAAGGCCACTATGATGCTATATGAGAAGAGATAAGGCCACTATGATGCTATATGAGAAGAGATAAGGCCACTATGATGCTATATGAGAAGAGATAAGGCCACTATGGTGCTATATGAGAAGAGATAAGGCCACTATGGTGCTATATGAGAAGAGATAAGGCCACTATGATGCTATATGAGAAGAGATAAGGCCACTATGATGCTATATGAGAAGAGATAAGGCCACTATGATGCTATATGAGAAGAGATAAGGCCACTATGATGCTATATGAGAAGAGATAAGGCCACTATGATGCTATATGAGAAGAGATAAGGCCACTATGATGCTATATGAGAAGAGATAAGGCCACTATGATGCTATATGAGAAGAGATAAGGCCACTATGATGCTATATGAGAAGAGATAAGGCCACTATGGTGCTATATGAGAAGAGATAAGGCCACTATGGTGCTATATGAGAAGAGATAAGGCCACTATGGTGCTATATGAGAAGAGATAAGGCCACTATGGTGCTATATGAGAAGAGATAAGGCCACTATGGTGCTATATGAGAAGAGATAAGGCCACTATGATGCTATATGAGAAGAGATAAGGCCACTATGATGCTATATGAGAAGAGATAAGGCCACTATGATGCTATATGAGAAGAGATAAGGCCACTATGATGCTATATGAGAAGAGATAAGGCCACTATGATGCTATATGAGAAGAGATAAGGCCACTATGATGCTATATGAGAAGAGATAAGGCCACTATGATGCTATATGAGAAGAGATAAGGCCACTATGGTGCTATATGAGAAGAGATAAGGCCACTATGATGCTATATGAGAAGAGATAAGGCCACTATGGTGCTATATGAGAAGAGATAAGGCCACTATGGTGCTATATGAGAAGAGATAAGGCCACTATGATGCTATATGAGAAGAGATAAGGCCACTATGATGCTATATGAGAAGAGATAAGGCCACTATGGTGCTATATGAGAAGAGATAAGGCCACTATGGTGCTATATGAGAAGAGATAAGGCCACTATGATGCTATATGAGAAGAGATAAGGCCACTATGGTGCTATATGAGAAGAGATAAGGCCACTATGGTGCTATATGAGAAGAGATAAGGCCACTATGGTGCTATATGAGAAGAGATAAGGCCACTATGGTGCTATATGAGAAGAGATAAGGCCACTATGATGCTATATGAGAAGAGATAAGGCCACTATGATGCTATATGAGAAGAGATAAGGCCACTATGATGCTATATGAGAAGAGATAAGGCCACTATGATGCTATATGAGAAGAGATAAGGCCACTATGGTGCTATATGAGAAGAGATAAGGCTACTATGATGCTATATGAGAAGAGATAAGGCCACTATGATGCTATATGAGAAGAGATAAGGCCACTATGATGCTATATGAGAAGAGATAAGGCCACTATGATGCTATATGAGAAGAGATAAGGCCACTATGGTGCTATATGAGAAGAGATAAGGCCACTATGGTGCTATATGAGAAGAGATAAGGCCACTATGGTGCTATATGAGAAGAGATAAGGCCACTATGATGCTATATGAGAAGAGATAAGGCCACTATGATGCTATATGAGAAGAGATAAGGCCACTATGGTGCTATATGAGAAGAGATAAGGCCACTATGATGCTATATGAGAAGAGATAAGGCCACTATGGTGCTATATGAGAAGAGATAAGGCCACTATGATGCTATATGAGAAGAGATAAGGCCACTATGATGCTATATGAGAAGAGATAAGGCCACTATGATGCTATATGAGAAGAGATAAGGCCACTATGGTGCTATATGAGAAGAGATAAGGCCACTATGGTGCTATATGAGAAGAGATAAGGCCACTATGATGCTATATGAGAAGAGATAAGGCCACTATGGTGCTATATGAGAAGAGATAAGGCCACTATGATGCTATATGAGAAGAGATAAGGCCACTATGGTGCTATATGAGAAGAGATAAGGCCACTATGGTGCTATATGAGAAGAGATAAGGCCACTATGGTGCTATATGAGAAGAGATAAGGCCACTATGGTGCTATATGAGAAGAGATAAGGCCACTATGATGCTATATGAGAAGAGATAAGGCCACTATGATGCTATATGAGAAGAGATAAGGCCACTATGATGCTATATGAGAAGAGATAAGGCCACTATGATGCTATATGAGAAGAGATAAGGCCACTATGATGCTATATGAGAAGAGATAAGGCCACTATGATGCTATATGAGAAGAGATAAGGCCACTATGATGCTATATGAGAAGAGATAAGGCCACTATGATGCTATATGAGAAGAGATAAGGCCACTATGATGCTATATGAGAAGAGATAAGGCCACTATGATGCTATATGAGAAGAGATAAGGCCACTATGGTGCTATATGAGAAGAGATAAGGCCACTATGATGCTATATGAGAAGAGATAAGGCCACTATGATGCTATATGAGAAGAGATAAGGCCACTATGGTGCTATATGAGAAGAGATAAGGCCACTATGGTGCTATATGAGAAGAGATAAGGCCACTATGGTGCTATATGAGAAGAGATAAGGCCACTATGATGCTATATGAGAAGAGATAAGGCCACTATGATGCTATATGAGAAGAGATAAGGCCACTATGATGCTATATGAGAAGAGATAAGGCCACTATGATGCTATATGAGAAGAGATAAGGCCACTATGATGCTATATGAGAAGAGATAAGGCCACTATGATGCTATATGAGAAGAGATAAGGCCACTATGATGCTATATGAGAAGAGATAAGGCCACTATGATGCTATATGAGAAGAGATAAGGCCACTATGATGCTATATGAGAAGAGATAAGGCCACTATGATGCTATATGAGAAGAGATAAGGCCACTATGATGCTATATGAGAAGAGATAAGGCCACTATGGTGCTATATGAGAAGAGATAAGGCCACTATGGTGCTATATGAGAAGAGATAAGGCCACTATGGTGCTATATGAGAAGAGATAAGGCCACTATGGTGCTATATGAGAAGAGATAAGGCCACTATGATGCTATATGAGAAGAGATAAGGCCACTATGATGCTATATGAGAAGAGATAAGGCCACTATGGTGCTATATGAGAAGAGATAAGGCCACTATGGTGCTATATGAGAAGAGATAAGGCCACTATGGTGCTATATGAGAAGAGATAAGGCCACTATGGTGCTATATGAGAAGAGATAAGGCCACTATGGTGCTATATGAGAAGAGATAAGGCCACTATGATGCTATATGAGAAGAGATAAGGCCACTATGGTGCTATATGAGAAGAGATAAGGCCACTATGATGCTATATGAGAAGAGATAAGGCCACTATGGTGCTATATGAGAAGAGATAAGGCCACTATGGTGCTATATGAGAAGAGATAAGGCCACTATGGTGCTATATGAGAAGAGATAAGGCCACTATGGTGCTATATGAGAAGAGATAAGGCCACTATGATGCTATATGAGAAGAGATAAGGCCACTATGGTGCTATATGAGAAGAGATAAGGCCACTATGATGCTATATGAGAAGAGATAAGGCCACTATGGTGCTATATGAGAAGAGATAAGGCCACTATGGTGCTATATGAGAAGAGATAAGGCCACTATGATGCTATATGAGAAGAGATAAGGCCACTATGATGCTATATGAGAAGAGATAAGGCCACTATGATGCTATATGAGAAGAGATAAGGCCACTATGATGCTATATGAGAAGAGATAAGGCCACTATGATGCTATATGAGAAGAGATAAGGCCACTATGGTGCTATATGAGAAGAGATAAGGCCACTATGGTGCTATATGAGAAGAGATAAGGCCACTATGATGCTATATGAGAAGAGATAAGGCCACTATGGTGCTATATGAGAAGAGATAAGGCCACTATGATGCTATATGAGAAGAGATAAGGCCACTATGGTGCTATATGAGAAGAGATAAGGCCACTATGGTGCTATATGAGAAGAGATAAGGCCACTATGGTGCTATATGAGAAGAGATAAGGCCACTATGATGCTATATGAGAAGAGATAAGGCCACTATGGTGCTATATGAGAAGAGATAAGGCCACTATGATGCTATATGAGAAGAGATAAGGCCACTATGGTGCTATATGAGAAGAGATAAGGCCACTATGGTGCTATATGAGAAGAGATAAGGCCACTATGGTGCTATATGAGAAGAGATAAGGCCACTATGATGCTATATGAGAAGAGATAAGGCCACTATGATGCTATATGAGAAGAGATAAGGCCACTATGATGCTATATGAGAAGAGATAAGGCCACTATGATGCTATATGAGAAGAGATAAGGCCACTATGATGCTATATGAGAAGAGATAAGGCCACTATGATGCTATATGAGAAGAGATAAGGCCACTATGATGCTATATGAGAAGAGATAAGGCCACTATGATGCTATATGAGAAGAGATAAGGCCACTATGATGCTATATGAGAAGAGATAAGGCCACTATGGTGCTATATGAGAAGAGATAAGGCCACTATGGTGCTATATGAGAAGAGATAAGGCCACTATGGTGCTATATGAGAAGAGATAAGGCCACTATGATGCTATATGAGAAGAGATAAGGCCACTATGATGCTATATGAGAAGAGATAAGGCCACTATGATGCTATATGAGAAGAGATAAGGCCACTATGATGCTATATGAGAAGAGATAAGGCCACTATGATGCTATATGAGAAGAGATAAGGCCACTATGATGCTATATGAGAAGAGATAAGGCCACTATGGTGCTATATGAGAAGAGATAAGGCCACTATGATGCTATATGAGAAGAGATAAGGCCACTATGATGCTATATGAGAAGAGATAAGGCCACTATGATGCTATATGAGAAGAGATAAGGCCACTATGATGCTATATGAGAAGAGATAAGGCCACTATGATGCTATATGAGAAGAGATAAGGCCACTATGGTGCTATATGAGAAGAGATAAGGCCACTATGGTGCTATATGAGAAGAGATAAGGCCACTATGGTGCTATATGAGAAGAGATAAGGCCACTATGGTGCTATATGAGAAGAGATAAGGCCACTATGATGCTATATGAGAAGAGATAAGGCCACTATGGTGCTATATGAGAAGAGATAAGGCCACTATGATGCTATATGAGAAGAGATAAGGCCACTATGGTGCTATATGAGAAGAGATAAGGCCACTATGGTGCTATATGAGAAGAGATAAGGCCACTATGGTGCTATATGAGAAGAGATAAGGCCACTATGGTGCTATATGAGAAGAGATAAGGCCACTATGATGCTATATGAGAAGAGATAAGGCCACTATGGTGCTATATGAGAAGAGATAAGGCCACTATGGTGCTATATGAGAAGAGATAAGGCCACTATGGTGCTATATGAGAAGAGATAAGGCCACTATGGTGCTATATGAGAAGAGATAAGGCCACTATGGTGCTATATGAGAAGAGATAAGGCCACTATGGTGCTATATGAGAAGAGATAAGGCCACTATGGTGCTATATGAGAAGAGATAAGGCCACTATGGTGCTATATGAGAAGAGATAAGGCCACTATGGTGCTATATGAGAAGAGATAAGGCCACTATGATGCTATATGAGAAGAGATAAGGCCACTATGATGCTATATGAGAAGAGATAAGGCCACTATGATGCTATATGAGAAGAGATAAGGCCACTATGGTGCTATATGAGAAGAGATAAGGCCACTATGATGCTATATGAGAAGAGATAAGGCCACTATGGTGCTATATGAGAAGAGATAAGGCCACTATGATGCTATATGAGAAGAGATAAGGCCACTATGATGCTATATGAGAAGAGATAAGGCCACTATGATGCTATATGAGAAGAGATAAGGCCACTATGATGCTATATGAGAAGAGATAAGGCCACTATGATGCTATATGAGAAGAGATAAGGCCACTATGATGCTATATGAGAAGAGATAAGGCCACTATGATGCTATATGAGAAGAGATAAGGCCACTATGGTGCTATATGAGAAGAGATAAGGCCACTATGGTGCTATATGAGAAGAGATAAGGCCACTATGATGCTATATGAGAAGAGATAAGGCCACTATGGTGCTATATGAGAAGAGATAAGGCCACTATGGTGCTATATGAGAAGAGATAAGGCCACTATGATGCTATATGAGAAGAGATAAGGCCACTATGGTGCTATATGAGAAGAGATAAGGCCACTATGATGCTATATGAGAAGAGATAAGGCCACTATGGTGCTATATGAGAAGAGATAAGGCCACTATGGTGCTATATGAGAAGAGATAAGGCCACTATGGTGCTATATGAGAAGAGATAAGGCCACTATGATGCTATATGAGAAGAGATAAGGCCACTATGATGCTATATGAGAAGAGATAAGGCCACTATGATGCTATATGAGAAGAGATAAGGCCACTATGATGCTATATGAGAAGAGATAAGGCCACTATGATGCTATATGAGAAGAGATAAGGCCACTATGATGCTATATGAGAAGAGATAAGGCCACTATGATGCTATATGAGAAGAGATAAGGCCACTATGATGCTATATGAGAAGAGATAAGGCCACTATGATGCTATATGAGAAGAGATAAGGCCACTATGGTGCTATATGAGAAGAGATAAGGCCACTATGGTGCTATATGAGAAGAGATAAGGCCACTATGGTGCTATATGAGAAGAGATAAGGCCACTATGATGCTATATGAGAAGAGATAAGGCCACTATGATGCTATATGAGAAGAGATAAGGCCACTATGATGCTATATGAGAAGAGATAAGGCCACTATGATGCTATATGAGAAGAGATAAGGCCACTATGATGCTATATGAGAAGAGATAAGGCCACTATGATGCTATATGAGAAGAGATAAGGCCACTATGGTGCTATATGAGAAGAGATAAGGCCACTATGATGCTATATGAGAAGAGATAAGGCCACTATGATGCTATATGAGAAGAGATAAGGCCACTATGATGCTATATGAGAAGAGATAAGGCCACTATGATGCTATATGAGAAGAGATAAGGCCACTATGGTGCTATATGAGAAGAGATAAGGCCACTATGGTGCTATATGAGAAGAGATAAGGCCACTATGGTGCTATATGAGAAGAGATAAGGCCACTATGGTGCTATATGAGAAGAGATAAGGCCACTATGATGCTATATGAGAAGAGATAAGGCCACTATGGTGCTATATGAGAAGAGATAAGGCCACTATGGTGCTATATGAGAAGAGATAAGGCCACTATGGTGCTATATGAGAAGAGATAAGGCCACTATGGTGCTATATGAGAAGAGATAAGGCCACTATGGTGCTATATGAGAAGAGATAAGGCCACTATGGTGCTATATGAGAAGAGATAAGGCCACTATGATGCTATATGAGAAGAGATAAGGCCACTATGGTGCTATATGAGAAGAGATAAGGCCACTATGATGCTATATGAGAAGAGATAAGGCCACTATGGTGCTATATGAGAAGAGATAAGGCCACTATGATGCTATATGAGAAGAGATAAGGCCACTATGGTGCTATATGAGAAGAGATAAGGCCACTATGGTGCTATATGAGAAGAGATAAGGCCACTATGATGCTATATGAGAAGAGATAAGGCCACTATGGTGCTATATGAGAAGAGATAAGGCCACTATGATGCTATATGAGAAGAGATAAGGCCACTATGGTGCTATATGAGAAGAGATAAGGCCACTATGGTGCTATATGAGAAGAGATAAGGCCACTATGGTGCTATATGAGAAGAGATAAGGCCACTATGGTGCTATATGAGAAGAGATAAGGCCACTATGATGCTATATGAGAAGAGATAAGGCCACTATGATGCTATATGAGAAGAGATAAGGCCACTATGATGCTATATGAGAAGAGATAAGGCCACTATGATGCTATATGAGAAGAGATAAGGCCACTATGATGCTATATGAGAAGAGATAAGGCCACTATGATGCTATATGAGAAGAGATAAGGCCACTATGATGCTATATGAGAAGAGATAAGGCCACTATGATGCTATATGAGAAGAGATAAGGCCACTATGGTGCTATATGAGAAGAGATAAGGCCACTATGGTGCTATATGAGAAGAGATAAGGCCACTATGGTGCTATATGAGAAGAGATAAGGCCACTATGATGCTATATGAGAAGAGATAAGGCCACTATGATGCTATATGAGAAGAGATAAGGCCACTATGATGCTATATGAGAAGAGATAAGGCCACTATGGTGCTATATGAGAAGAGATAAGGCCACTATGATGCTATATGAGAAGAGATAAGGCCACTATGGTGCTATATGAGAAGAGATAAGGCCACTATGGTGCTATATGAGAAGAGATAAGGCCACTATGATGCTATATGAGAAGAGATAAGGCCACTATGATGCTATATGAGAAGAGATAAGGCCACTATGGTGCTATATGAGAAGAGATAAGGCCACTATGGTGCTATATGAGAAGAGATAAGGCCACTATGATGCTATATGAGAAGAGATAAGGCCACTATGGTGCTATATGAGAAGAGATAAGGCCACTATGATGCTATATGAGAAGAGATAAGGCCACTATGGTGCTATATGAGAAGAGATAAGGCCACTATGGTGCTATATGAGAAGAGATAAGGCCACTATGATGCTATATGAGAAGAGATAAGGCCACTATGATGCTATATGAGAAGAGATAAGGCCACTATGATGCTATATGAGAAGAGATAAGGCCACTATGATGCTATATGAGAAGAGATAAGGCCACTATGATGCTATATGAGAAGAGATAAGGCCACTATGATGCTATATGAGAAGAGATAAGGCCACTATGATGCTATATGAGAAGAGATAAGGCCACTATGATGCTATATGAGAAGAGATAAGGCCACTATGATGCTATATGAGAAGAGATAAGGCCACTATGATGCTATATGAGAAGAGATAAGGCCACTATGATGCTATATGAGAAGAGATAAGGCCACTATGATGCTATATGAGAAGAGATAAGGCCACTATGATGCTATATGAGAAGAGATAAGGCCACTATGGTGCTATATGAGAAGAGATAAGGCCACTATGGTGCTATATGAGAAGAGATAAGGCCACTATGGTGCTATATGAGAAGAGATAAGGCCACTATGATGCTATATGAGAAGAGATAAGGCCACTATGATGCTATATGAGAAGAGATAAGGCCACTATGGTGCTATATGAGAAGAGATAAGGCCACTATGGTGCTATATGAGAAGAGATAAGGCCACTATGATGCTATATGAGAAGAGATAAGGCCACTATGATGCTATATGAGAAGAGATAAGGCCACTATGATGCTATATGAGAAGAGATAAGGCCACTATGATGCTATATGAGAAGAGATAAGGCCACTATGATGCTATATGAGAAGAGATAAGGCCACTATGATGCTATATGAGAAGAGATAAGGCCACTATGGTGCTATATGAGAAGAGATAAGGCCACTATGGTGCTATATGAGAAGAGATAAGGCCACTATGATGCTATATGAGAAGAGATAAGGCCACTATGATGCTATATGAGAAGAGATAAGGCCACTATGGTGCTATATGAGAAGAGATAAGGCCACTATGGTGCTATATGAGAAGAGATAAGGCCACTATGGTGCTATATGAGAAGAGATAAGGCCACTATGATGCTATATGAGAAGAGATAAGGCCACTATGATGCTATATGAGAAGAGATAAGGCCACTATGGTGCTATATGAGAAGAGATAAGGCCACTATGGTGCTATATGAGAAGAGATAAGGCCACTATGATGCTATATGAGAAGAGATAAGGCCACTATGGTGCTATATGAGAAGAGATAAGGCCACTATGATGCTATATGAGAAGAGATAAGGCCACTATGGTGCTATATGAGAAGAGATAAGGCCACTATGGTGCTATATGAGAAGAGATAAGGCCACTATGATGCTATATGAGAAGAGATAAGGCCACTATGATGCTATATGAGAAGAGATAAGGCCACTATGATGCTATATGAGAAGAGATAAGGCCACTATGATGCTATATGAGAAGAGATAAGGCCACTATGGTGCTATATGAGAAGAGATAAGGCCACTATGATGCTATATGAGAAGAGATAAGGCCACTATGATGCTATATGAGAAGAGATAAGGCCACTATGATGCTATATGAGAAGAGATAAGGCTACTATGATGCTATATGAGAAGAGATAAGGCCACTATGATGCTATATGAGAAGAGATAAGGCCACTATGGTGCTATATGAGAAGAGATAAGGCCACTATGGTGCTATATGAGAAGAGATAAGGCCACTATGTTGCTATATGAGAAGAGATAAGGCCACTATGGTGCTATATGAGAAGAGATAAGGCCACTATGGTGCTATATGAGAAGAGATAAGGCCACTATGATGCTATATGAGAAGAGATAAGGCCACTATGGTGCTATATGAGAAGAGATAAGGCCACTATGATGCTATATGAGAAGAGATAAGGCCACTATGGTGCTATATGAGAAGAGATAAGGCCACTATGGTGCTATATGAGAAGAGATAAGGCCACTATGGTGCTATATGAGAAGAGATAAGGCCACTATGGTGCTATATGAGAAGAGATAAGGCCACTATGATGCTATATGAGAAGAGATAAGGCCACTATGGTGCTATATGAGAAGAGATAAGGCTACTATGATGCTATATGAGAAGAGATAAGGCCACTATGGTGCTATATGAGAAGAGATAAGGCCACTATGGTGCTATATGAGAAGAGATAAGGCCACTATGGTGCTATATGAGAAGAGATAAGGCCACTATGGTGCTATATGAGAAGAGATAAGGCCACTATGATGCTATATGAGAAGAGATAAGGCCACTATGATGCTATATGAGAAGAGATAAGGCCACTATGATGCTATATGAGAAGAGATAAGGCCACTATGATGCTATATGAGAAGAGATAAGGCCACTATGATGCTATATGAGAAGAGATAAGGCCACTATGATGCTATATGAGAAGAGATAAGGCCACTATGATGCTATATGAGAAGAGATAAGGCCACTATGATGCTATATGAGAAGAGATAAGGCCACTATGATGCTATATGAGAAGAGATAAGGCCACTATGATGCTATATGAGAAGAGATAAGGCCACTATGGTGCTATATGAGAAGAGATAAGGCCACTATGATGCTATATGAGAAGAGATAAGGCCACTATGATGCTATATGAGAAGAGATAAGGCCACTATGGTGCTATATGAGAAGAGATAAGGCCACTATGGTGCTATATGAGAAGAGATAAGGCCACTATGGTGCTATATGAGAAGAGATAAGGCCACTATGATGCTATATGAGAAGAGATAAGGCCACTATGATGCTATATGAGAAGAGATAAGGCCACTATGATGCTATATGAGAAGAGATAAGGCCACTATGATGCTATATGAGAAGAGATAAGGCCACTATGATGCTATATGAGAAGAGATAAGGCCACTATGATGCTATATGAGAAGAGATAAGGCCACTATGATGCTATATGAGAAGAGATAAGGCCACTATGATGCTATATGAGAAGAGATAAGGCCACTATGATGCTATATGAGAAGAGATAAGGCCACTATGATGCTATATGAGAAGAGATAAGGCCACTATGATGCTATATGAGAAGAGATAAAGCCACTATGGTGCTATATGAGAAGAGATAAGGCCACTATGGTGCTATATGAGAAGAGATAAGGCCACTATGGTGCTATATGAGAAGAGATAAGGCCACTATGGTGCTATATGAGAAGAGATAAGGCCACTATGATGCTATATGAGAAGAGATAAGGCCACTATGATGCTATATGAGAAGAGATAAGGCCACTATGGTGCTATATGAGAAGAGATAAGGCCACTATGGTGCTATATGAGAAGAGATAAGGCCACTATGGTGCTATATGAGAAGAGATAAGGCCACTATGGTGCTATATGAGAAGAGATAAGGCCACTATGGTGCTATATGAGAAGAGATAAGGCCACTATGATGCTATATGAGAAGAGATAAGGCCACTATGGTGCTATATGAGAAGAGATAAGGCCACTATGATGCTATATGAGAAGAGATAAGGCCACTATGGTGCTATATGAGAAGAGATAAGGCCACTATGGTGCTATATGAGAAGAGATAAGGCCACTATGGTGCTATATGAGAAGAGATAAGGCCACTATGGTGCTATATGAGAAGAGATAAGGCCACTATGATGCTATATGAGAAGAGATAAGGCCACTATGGTGCTATATGAGAAGAGATAAGGCCACTATGATGCTATATGAGAAGAGATAAGGCCACTATGGTGCTATATGAGAAGAGATAAGGCCACTATGGTGCTATATGAGAAGAGATAAGGCTACTATGATGCTATATGAGAAGAGATAAGGCTACTATGATGCTATATGAGAAGAGATAAGGCCACTATGGTGCTATATGAGAAGAGATAAGGCCACTATGGTGCTATATGAGAAGAGATAAGGCCACTATGATGCTATATGAGAAGAGATAAGGCCACTATGGTGCTATATGAGAAGAGATAAGGCCACTATGGTGCTATATGAGAAGAGATAAGGCCACTATGATGCTATATGAGAAGAGATAAGGCCACTATGATGCTATATGAGAAGAGATAAGGCCACTATGGTGCTATATGAGAAGAGATAAGGCCACTATGATGCTATATGAGAAGAGATAAGGCCACTATGGTGCTATATGAGAAGAGATAAGGCCACTATGGTGCTATATGAGAAGAGATAAGGCCACTATGGTGCTATATGAGAAGAGATAAGGCCACTATGATGCTATATGAGAAGAGATAAGGCCACTATGGTGCTATATGAGAAGAGATAAGGCCACTATGATGCTATATGAGAAGAGATAAAGCCACTATGGTGCTATATGAGAAGAGATAAGGGCACTATGGTGCTATATGAGAAGAGATAAGGCCACTATGGTGCTATATGAGAAGAGATAAGGCCACTATGATGCTATATGAGAAGAGATAAGGCCACTATGATGCTATATGAGAAGAGATAAGGCCACTATGATGCTATATGAGAAGAGATAAGGCCACTATGATGCTATATGAGAAGAGATAAGGCCACTATGATGCTATATGAGAAGAGATAAGGCCACTATGATGCTATATGAGAAGAGATAAGGCCACTATGATGCTATATGAGAAGAGATAAGGCCACTATGATGCTATATGAGAAGAGATAAGGCCACTATGATGCTATATGAGAAGAGATAAGGCCACTATGGTGCTATATGAGAAGAGATAAGGCCACTATGGTGCTATATGAGAAGAGATAAGGCCACTATGGTGCTATATGAGAAGAGATAAGGCCACTATGATGCTATATGAGAAGAGATAAGGCCACTATGATGCTATATGAGAAGAGATAAGGCCACTATGATGCTATATGAGAAGAGATAAGGCCACTATGATGCTATATGAGAAGAGATAAGGCCACTATGATGCTATATGAGAAGAGATAAGGCCACTATGATGCTATATGAGAAGAGATAAGGCCACTATGGTGCTATATGAGAAGAGATAAGGCCACTATGATGCTATATGAGAAGAGATAAGGCCACTATGGTGCTATATGAGAAGAGATAAGGCCACTATGATGCTATATGAGAAGAGATAAGGCCACTATGATGCTATATGAGAAGAGATAAGGCCACTATGATGCTATATGAGAAGAGATAAGGCCACTATGGTGCTATATGAGAAGAGATAAGGCCACTATGGTGCTATATGAGAAGAGATAAGGCCACTATGGTGCTATATGAGAAGAGATAAGGCCACTATGGTGCTATATGAGAAGAGATAAGGCCACTATGATGCTATATGAGAAGAGATAAGGCCACTATGGTGCTATATGAGAAGAGATAAGGCCACTATGATGCTATATGAGAAGAGATAAGGCCACTATGGTGCTATATGAGAAGAGATAAGGCCACTATGGTGCTATATGAGAAGAGATAAGGCCACTATGGTGCTATATGAGAAGAGATAAGGCCACTATGGTGCTATATGAGAAGAGATAAGGCCACTATGATGCTATATGAGAAGAGATAAGGCCACTATGATGCTATATGAGAAGAGATAAGGCCACTATGATGCTATATGAGAAGAGATAAGGCCACTATGATGCTATATGAGAAGAGATAAGGCCACTATGGTGCTATATGAGAAGAGATAAGGCTACTATGATGCTATATGAGAAGAGATAAGGCCACTATGATGCTATATGAGAAGAGATAAGGCCACTATGATGCTATATGAGAAGAGATAAGGCTACTATGATGCTATATGAGAAGAGATAAGGCTACTATGATGCTATATGAGAAGAGATAAGGCCACTATGGTGCTATATGAGAAGAGATAAGATCACTATGGTGCTATATGAGAAGAGATAAGGCCACTATGTTGCTATATGAGAAGAGATAAGGCTACTATGGTGCTATATGAGAAGAGATAAGGCCACTATGGTGCTATATGAGAAGAGATAAGGCTACTATGATGCTATATGAGAAGAGATAAGGTCACTATGGTGCTATATGAAAAGAGATAAGGCCACTATGATGCTATATGAGAAGAGATAAGGCCACTATGGTGCTATATGAGAAGAGATAAGGCCACTATGGTGCTATATGAGAAGAGATAAGGCCACTATGGTGCTATATGAGAAGAGATAAGGCCACTATGGTGCTATATGAGAAGAGATAAGGCTACTATGATGCTATATGAGAAGAGATAAGGCCACTATGGTGCTATATGAGAAGAGATAAGGCTACTATGATGCTATATGAGAAGAGATAAGGCCACTATGGTGCTATATGAGAAGAGATAAGGCCACTATGGTGCTATATGAGAAGAGATAAGGCCACTATGGTGCTATATGAGAAGAGATAAGGCCACTATGGTGCTATATGAGAAGAGATAAGGCTACTATGATGCTATATGAGAAGAGATAAGGCCACTATGATGCTATATGAGAAGAGATAAGGCCACTATGATGCTATATGAGAAGAGATAAGGTCACTATGATGCTATATGAGAAGAGATAAGGCCACTATGATGCTATATGAGAAGAGATAAGGCCACTATGATGCTATATGAGAAGAGATAAGGCCACTATGATGCTATATGAGAAGAGATAAGGCCACTATGATGCTATATGAGAAGAGATAAGGCCACTATGATGCTATATGAGAAGAGATAAGGCCACTATGATGCTATATGAGAAGAGATAAGGCTACTATGGTGCTATATGAGAAGAGATAAGGCCACTATGATGCTATATGAGAAGAGATAAGGCCACTATGATGCTATATGAGAAGAGATAAGGCTACTATGGTGCTATATGAGAAGAGATAAGGCCACTATGGTGCTATATGAGAAGAGATAAGGCTACTATGGTGCTATATGAGAAGAGATAAGGCCACTATGATGCTATATGAGAAGAGATAAGGCCACTATGATGCTATATGAGAAGAGATAAGGCCACTATGATGCTATATGAGAAGAGATAAGGCCACTATGATGCTATATGAGAAGAGATAAGGCCACTATGATGCTATATGAGAAGAGATAAGGCTACTATGATGCTATATGAGAAGAGATAAGGCTACTATGATGCTATATGAGAAGAGATAAGGCCACTATGATGCTATATGAGAAGAGATAAGGCCACTATGATGCTATATGAGAAGAGATAAGGCCACTATGATGCTATATGAGAAGAGATAAGGCCACTATGATGCTATATGAGAAGAGATAAAGCCACTATGGTGCTATATGAGAAGAGATAAGGGCACTATGGTGCTATATGAGAAGAGATAAGGCCACTATGGTGCTATATGAGAAGAGATAAGGCCACTATGGTGCTATATGAGAAGAGATAAGGCCACTATGATGCTATATGAGAAGAGATAAGGCCACTATGATGCTATATGAGAAGAGATAAGGCCACTATGGTGCTATATGAGAAGAGATAAGGCCACTATGGTGCTATATGAGAAGAGATAAGGCCACTATGGTGCTATATGAGAAGAGATAAGGCCACTATGGTGCTATATGAGAAGAGATAAGGCCACTATGGTGCTATATGAGAAGAGATAAGGCCACTATGATGCTATATGAGAAGAGATAAGGCCACTATGGTGCTATATGAGAAGAGATAAGGCCACTATGTTGCTATATGAGAAGAGATAAGGCCACTATGGTGCTATATGAGAAAAGATAAGGCCACTATGGTGCTATATGAGAAAAGATAAGGCCACTATGGTGCTATATGATAAGAGATAAGGCCACTATGGTGCTATATGAGAAGAGATAAGGTCACTATGATGCTATATGAGAAAGATAAGGCCACTATGGTGCTATATGAGAAGAGATAAGGCCACTATGATGCTATATGAGAAAGATAAGGCCACTATGGTGCTATATGAGAAGAGATAAGGCCACTATGGTGCTATATGAGAAGAGATAAGGCTACTATGATGCTATATGAGAAGAGATAAGGCTACTATGATGCTATATGAGAAGAGATAAGGTCACTATGGTGCTATATGAGAAGAGATAAGGCCACTATGGTGCTATATGAGAAGAGATAAGGCCACTATGATTGCTTTATGAGAAGAGATAAGGCCACTATGGTGCTATATGAGAAGAGATACGGCCACTATGGTGCTATATGAGAAGAGATAAGGCCACTATGATGCTATATGAAAAGAGATAAGGCTACTATGGTGCTATATGAGAAGAGATAAGGCTACTATGATGCTATATGAGAAGAGATACGGCCACTATGGTGCTATATGAGAAGAGATAAGGTCACTATGGTGCTATATGAGAAGAGATAAGGCCACTATGGTGCTATATGAGAAGAGATAAGGCCACTATGATTGCTTTATGAGAAGAGATAAGGCCACTATGGTGCTATATGAGAAGAGATAAGGCCACTATGATGCTATATGAGAAGATAAAAAGCCACTATGGTGCTATATGAGAAGAGATAAGGGCACTATGGTGCTATATGAGAAGAGATAAGGCCACTATGGTGCTATATGAGAAGAGATAATGCCACTATGATGCTATATGAGAAGAGATAAGGCCACTATGATGCTATATGAGAAGAGATAAGGCTACTATGATGCTATTTGAGAAGAGATAAGGCCACTATGATGCTATATGAGAAGAGATAAGGCTACTATGATGCTATATGAGAAGAGATAAGGCTACTATGATGCTATATGAGAAGAGATAAGGCTACTATGATGCTATATGAGAAGAGATAAGGCCACTATGATGCTATATGAGAAGAGATAAGGCCACTATGATGCTATATGAGAAGAGATAAGGCCACTATGGTGCTATATGAGAAGAGATAAGGCCTCTATGGTGCTATATGAGAAGAGATAAGGCCACTATGGTGCTATATGAGAAGAGATAAGGCCACTATGATGCTATATGAGAAGAGATAAGGCCACTATGATGCTATATGAGAAGAGATAAGGCCACTATGATGCTATATGAGAAGAGATAAGGCCACTATGATGCTATATGAGAAGAGATAAGGCCACTATGATGCTATATGAGAAGAGATAAGGCCACTATGATGCTATATGAGAAGAGATAAGGCCACTATGGTGCTATATGAGAAGAGATAAGGCCACTATGATGCTATATGAGAAGAGATAAGGCCACTATGTTGCTATATGAGAAGAGATAAGGCCACTATGATGCTATATGAGAAGAGATAAGGCCACTATGATGCTATATGAGAAGAGATAAGGCCACTATGATGCTATATGAGAAGAGATAAGGCCACTATGGTGCTATATGAGAAGAGATAAGGCCACTATGGTGCTATATGAGAAGAGATAAGGCCACTATGGTGCTATATGAGAAGAGATAAGGCCACTATGGTGCTATATGAGAAGAGATAAGGCCACTATGATGCTATATGAGAAGAGATAAGGCCACTATGGTGCTATATGAGAAGAGATAAGGCCACTATGTTGCTATATGAGAAGAGATAAGGCCACTATGGTGCTATATGAGAAAAGATAAGGCCACTATGGTGCTATATGAGAAAAGATAAGGCCACTATGGTGCTATATGAGAAGAGATAAGGCCACTATGGTGCTATATGAGAAGAGATAAGGTCACTATGATGCTATATGAGAAAGATAAGGCCACTATGGTGCTATATGAGAAGAGATAAGGCCACTATGGTGCTATATGAGAAAAGATAAGGCCACTATGGTGCTATATGAGAAGAGATAAGGCCACTATGGTGCTATATGAGAAGAGATAAGGCCACTATGGTGCTATATGAGAAGAGATAAGGCCACTATGGTGCTATATGAGAAGAGATAAGGCCACTATGGTGCTATATGAGAAGAGATAAGGCCACTATGGTGCTATATGAGAAGAGATAAGGCCACTATGGTGCTATATGAGAAGAGATAAGGCCACTATGATGCTATATGAGAAGAGATAAGGCCACTATGATGCTATATGAGAAGAGATAAGGCCACTATGATGCTATATGAGAAGAGATAAGGCTACTATGGTGCTATATGAGAAGAGATAAGGCCACTATGATGCTATATGAGAAGAGATAAGGCTACTATGGTGCTATATGAGAAGAGATAAGGCCACTATGGTGCTATATGAGAAGAGATAAGGCTACTATGATGCTATATGAGAAGAGATAAGGCCACTATGATGCTATATGAGAAGAGATAAGGCCACTATGATGCTATATGAGAAGAGATAAGGCCACTATGATGCTATATGAGAAGAGATAAGGCCACTATGATGCTATATGAGAAGAGATAAGGCCACTATGATGCTATATGAGAAGAGATAAGGCCACTATGGTGCTATATGAGAAGAGATAAGGCCACTATGGTGCTATATGAGAAGAGATAAGGCCACTATGATGCTATATGAGAAGAGATAAGGCCACTATGGTGCTATATGAGAAGAGATAAGGCCACTATGGTGCTATATGAGAAGAGATAAGGCCACTATGATGCTATATGAGAAGAGATAAGGCCACTATGTGCTATATGAGAAGAGATAAGGCCACTATGATGCTATATGAGAAGAGATAAGGCCACTATGGTGCTATATGAGAAGAGATAAGGCCACTATGGTGCTATATGAGAAGAGATAAGGCCACTATGATGCTATATGAGAAGAGATAAGGCCACTATGATGCTATATGAGAAGAGATAAGGCCACTATGATGCTATATGAGAAGAGATAAGGCTACTATGATGCTATATGAGAAGAGATAAGGCCACTATGATGCTATATGAGAAGAGATAAGGCCACTATGATGCTATATGAGAAGAGATAAGGCTACTATGATGCTATATGAGAAGAGATAAGGCCACTATGATGCTATATGAGAAGAGATAAGGCCACTATGATGCTATATGAGAAGAGATAAGGCCACTATGATGCTATATGAGAAGAGATAAGGCCACTATGGTGCTATATGAGAAGAGATAAGGCCACTATGGTGCTATATGAGAAGAGATAAGGCCACTATGGTGCTATATGAGAAGAGATAAGGCCACTATGATGCTATATGAGAAGAGATAAGGCCACTATGATGCTATATGAGAAGAGATAAGGCCACTATGATGCTATATGAGAAGAGATAAGGCCACTATGATGCTATATGAGAAGAGATAAGGCCACTATGATGCTATATGAGAAGAGATAAGGCCACTATGATGCTATATGAGAAGAGATAAGGCCACTATGGTGCTATATGAGAAGAGATAAGGCCACTATGATGCTATATGAGAAGAGATAAGGCCACTATGTTGCTATATGAGAAGAGATAAGGCCACTATGATGCTATATGAGAAGAGATAAGGCCACTATGATGCTATATGAGAAGAGATAAGGCCACTATGGTGCTATATGAGAAGAGATAAGGCCACTATGGTGCTATATGAGAAGAGATAAGGCCACTATGGTGCTATATGAGAAGAGATAAGGCCACTATGGTGCTATATGAGAAGAGATAAGGCCACTATGATGCTATATGAGAAGAGATAAGGCCACTATGGTGCTATATGAGAAGAGATAAGGCCACTATGTTGCTATATGAGAAGAGATAAGGCCACTATGGTGCTATATGAGAAGAGATAAGGCCACTATGGTGCTATATGAGAAGAGATAAGGCCACTATGGTGCTATATGAGAAGAGATAAGGCCACTATGGTGCTATATGAGAAGAGATAAGGCCACTATGATGCTATATGAGAAGAGATAAGGCCACTATGGTGCTATATGAGAAGAGATAAGGCCACTATGGTGCTATATGAGAAGAGATAAGGCCACTATGGTGCTATATGAGAAGAGATAAGGCCACTATGATGCTATATGAGAAGAGATAAGGCCACTATGGTGCTATATGAGAAGAGATAAGGCCACTATGGTGCTATATGAGAAGAGATAAGGCCACTATGATGCTATATGAGAAGAGATAAGGCCACTATGGTGCTATATGAGAAGAGATAAGGCCACTATGGTGCTATATGAGAAGAGATAAGGCCACTATGGTGCTATATGAGAAGAGATAAGGCCACTATGGTGCTATATGAGAAGAGATAAGGCCACTATGATGCTATATGAGAAGAGATAAGGCCACTATGATGCTATATGAGAAGAGATAAGGCCACTATGATGCTATATGAGAAGAGATAAGGCCACTATGATGCTATATGAGAAGAGATAAGGCCACTATGGTGCTATATGAGAAGAGATAAGGCTACTATGATGCTATATGAGAAGAGATAAGGCCACTATGATGCTATATGAGAAGAGATAAGGCCACTATGATGCTATATGAGAAGAGATAAGGCCACTATGATGCTATATGAGAAGAGATAAGGCCACTATGATGCTATATGAGAAGAGATAAGGCCACTATGGTGCTATATGAGAAGAGATAAGGCCACTATGGTGCTATATGAGAAGAGATAAGGCCACTATGGTGCTATATGAGAAGAGATAAGGCCACTATGGTGCTATATGAGAAGAGATAAGGCCACTATGATGCTATATGAGAAGAGATAAGGCCACTATGATGCTATATGAGAAGAGATAAGGCCACTATGGTGCTATATGAGAAGAGATAAGGCCACTATGATGCTATATGAGAAGAGATAAGGCCACTATGGTGCTATATGAGAAGAGATAAGGCCACTATGGTGCTATATGAGAAGAGATAAGGCCACTATGGTGCTATATGAGAAGAGATAAGGCCACTATGGTGCTATATGAGAAGAGATAAGGCCACTATGATGCTATATGAGAAGAGATAAGGCCACTATGGTGCTATATGAGAAGAGATAAGGCCACTATGATGCTATATGAGAAGAGATAAGGCCACTATGGTGCTATATGAGAAGAGATAAGGCCACTATGGTGCTATATGAGAAGAGATAAGGCCACTATGGTGCTATATGAGAAGAGATAAGGCCACTATGGTGCTATATGAGAAGAGATAAGGCCACTATGATGCTATATGAGAAGAGATAAGGCCACTATGATGCTATATGAGAAGAGATAAGGCCACTATGATGCTATATGAGAAGAGATAAGGCCACTATGATGCTATATGAGAAGAGATAAGGCCACTATGATGCTATATGAGAAGAGATAAGGCCACTATGATGCTATATGAGAAGAGATAAGGCCACTATGATGCTATATGAGAAGAGATAAGGCCACTATGATGCTATATGAGAAGAGATAAGGCCACTATGATGCTATATGAGAAGAGATAAGGCCACTATGATGCTATATGAGAAGAGATAAGGCCACTATGGTGCTATATGAGAAGAGATAAGGCCACTATGATGCTATATGAGAAGAGATAAGGCCACTATGATGCTATATGAGAAGAGATAAGGCTACTATGGTGCTATATGAGAAGAGATAAGGCCACTATGGTGCTATATGAGAAGAGATAAGGCCACTATGGTGCTATATGAGAAGAGATAAGGCCACTATGATGCTATATGAGAAGAGATAAGGCCACTATGATGCTATATGAGAAGAGATAAGGCCACTATGATGCTATATGAGAAGAGATAAGGCCACTATGATGCTATATGAGAAGAGATAAGGCCACTATGATGCTATATGAGAAGAGATAAGGCCACTATGATGCTATATGAGAAGAGATAAGGCCACTATGATGCTATATGAGAAGAGATAAGGCCACTATGATGCTATATGAGAAGAGATAAGGCCACTATGATGCTATATGAGAAGAGATAAGGCCACTATGATGCTATATGAGAAGAGATAAGGCCACTATGATGCTATATGAGAAGAGATAAGGCCACTATGGTGCTATATGAGAAGAGATAAGGCCACTATGGTGCTATATGAGAAGAGATAAGGCCACTATGGTGCTATATGAGAAGAGATAAGGCCACTATGGTGCTATATGAGAAGAGATAAGGCCACTATGATGCTATATGAGAAGAGATAAGGCCACTATGATGCTATATGAGAAGAGATAAGGCCACTATGGTGCTATATGAGAAGAGATAAGGCCACTATGGTGCTATATGAGAAGAGATAAGGCCACTATGGTGCTATATGAGAAGAGATAAGGCCACTATGGTGCTATATGAGAAGAGATAAGGCCACTATGGTGCTATATGAGAAGAGATAAGGCCACTATGATGCTATATGAGAAGAGATAAGGCCACTATGGTGCTATATGAGAAGAGATAAGGCCACTATGTTGCTATATGAGAAGAGATAAGGCCACTATGGTGCTATATGAGAAGAGATAAGGCCACTATGGTGCTATATGAGAAGAGATAAGGCCACTATGGTGCTATATGAGAAGAGATAAGGCCACTATGGTGCTATATGAGAAGAGATAAGGCCACTATGATGCTATATGAGAAGAGATAAGGCCACTATGGTGCTATATGAGAAGAGATAAGGCCACTATGATGCTATATGAGAAGAGATAAGGCCACTATGGTGCTATATGAGAAGAGATAAGGCCACTATGGTGCTATATGAGAAGAGATAAGGCCACTATGATGCTATATGAGAAGAGATAAGGCCACTATGATGCTATATGAGAAGAGATAAGGCCACTATGGTGCTATATGAGAAGAGATAAGGCCACTATGGTGCTATATGAGAAGAGATAAGGCCACTATGATGCTATATGAGAAGAGATAAGGCCACTATGGTGCTATATGAGAAGAGATAAGGCCACTATGGTGCTATATGAGAAGAGATAAGGCCACTATGATGCTATATGAGAAGAGATAAGGCCACTATGGTGCTATATGAGAAGAGATAAGGCCACTATGATGCTATATGAGAAGAGATAAGGCCACTATGGTGCTATATGAGAAGAGATAAGGCCACTATGGTGCTATATGAGAAGAGATAAGGCCACTATGGTGCTATATGAGAAGAGATAAGGCCACTATGATGCTATATGAGAAGAGATAAGGCCACTATGGTGCTATATGAGAAGAGATAAGGCCACTATGATGCTATATGAGAAGAGATAAGGCCACTATGGTGCTATATGAGAAGAGATAAGGCCACTATGGTGCTATATGAGAAGAGATAAGGCCACTATGGTGCTATATGAGAAGAGATAAGGCCACTATGATGCTATATGAGAAGAGATAAGGCCACTATGATGCTATATGAGAAGAGATAAGGCCACTATGATGCTATATGAGAAGAGATAAGGCCACTATGATGCTATATGAGAAGAGATAAGGCCACTATGATGCTATATGAGAAGAGATAAGGCCACTATGATGCTATATGAGAAGAGATAAGGCCACTATGATGCTATATGAGAAGAGATAAGGCCACTATGATGCTATATGAGAAGAGATAAGGCCACTATGATGCTATATGAGAAGAGATAAGGCCACTATGGTGCTATATGAGAAGAGATAAGGCCACTATGGTGCTATATGAGAAGAGATAAGGCCACTATGGTGCTATATGAGAAGAGATAAGGCCACTATGATGCTATATGAGAAGAGATAAGGCCACTATGATGCTATATGAGAAGAGATAAGGCCACTATGATGCTATATGAGAAGAGATAAGGCCACTATGATGCTATATGAGAAGAGATAAGGCCACTATGATGCTATATGAGAAGAGATAAGGCCACTATGATGCTATATGAGAAGAGATAAGGCCACTATGGTGCTATATGAGAAGAGATAAGGCCACTATGATGCTATATGAGAAGAGATAAGGCCACTATGGTGCTATATGAGAAGAGATAAGGCCACTATGATGCTATATGAGAAGAGATAAGGCCACTATGATGCTATATGAGAAGAGATAAGGCCACTATGATGCTATATGAGAAGAGATAAGGCCACTATGGTGCTATATGAGAAGAGATAAGGCCACTATGGTGCTATATGAGAAGAGATAAGGCCACTATGGTGCTATATGAGAAGAGATAAGGCCACTATGGTGCTATATGAGAAGAGATAAGGCCACTATGATGCTATATGAGAAGAGATAAGGCCACTATGGTGCTATATGAGAAGAGATAAGGCCACTATGTTGCTATATGAGAAGAGATAAGGCCACTATGGTGCTATATGAGAAGAGATAAGGCCACTATGGTGCTATATGAGAAGAGATAAGGCCACTATGGTGCTATATGAGAAGAGATAAGGCCACTATGGTGCTATATGAGAAGAGATAAGGCCACTATGATGCTATATGAGAAGAGATAAGGCCACTATGGTGCTATATGAGAAGAGATAAGGCCACTATGGTGCTATATGAGAAGAGATAAGGCCACTATGGTGCTATATGAGAAGAGATAAGGCCACTATGGTGCTATATGAGAAGAGATAAGGCCACTATGGTGCTATATGAGAAGAGATAAGGCCACTATGGTGCTATATGAGAAGAGATAAGGCCACTATGGTGCTATATGAGAAGAGATAAGGCCACTATGGTGCTATATGAGAAGAGATAAGGCCACTATGGTGCTATATGAGAAGAGATAAGGCCACTATGATGCTATATGAGAAGAGATAAGGCCACTATGATGCTATATGAGAAGAGATAAGGCCACTATGATGCTATATGAGAAGAGATAAGGCCACTATGGTGCTATATGAGAAGAGATAAGGCCACTATGGTGCTATATGAGAAGAGATAAGGCCACTATGGTGCTATATGAGAAGAGATAAGGCCACTATGGTGCTATATGAGAAGAGATAAGGCCACTATGGTGCTATATGAGAAGAGATAAGGCCACTATGATGCTATATGAGAAGAGATAAGGCCACTATGATGCTATATGAGAAGAGATAAGGCCACTATGGTGCTATATGAGAAGAGATAAGGCCACTATGGTGCTATATGAGAAGAGATAAGGCCACTATGATGCTATATGAGAAGAGATAAGGCCACTATGGTGCTATATGAGAAGAGATAAGGCCACTATGGTGCTATATGAGAAGAGATAAGGCCACTATGATGCTATATGAGAAGAGATAAGGCCACTATGGTGCTATATGAGAAGAGATAAGGCCACTATGGTGCTATATGAGAAGAGATAAGGCCACTATGGTGCTATATGAGAAGAGATAAGGCCACTATGGTGCTATATGAGAAGAGATAAGGCCACTATGGTGCTATATGAGAAGAGATAAGGCCACTATGGTGCTATATGAGAAGAGATAAGGCCACTATGATGCTATATGAGAAGAGATAAGGCCACTATGATGCTATATGAGAAGAGATAAGGCCACTATGATGCTATATGAGAAGAGATAAGGCCACTATGATGCTATATGAGAAGAGATAAGGCCACTATGATGCTATATGAGAAGAGATAAGGCCACTATGATGCTATATGAGAAGAGATAAGGCCACTATGATGCTATATGAGAAGAGATAAGGCCACTATGATGCTATATGAGAAGAGATAAGGCCACTATGGTGCTATATGAGAAGAGATAAGGCCACTATGGTGCTATATGAGAAGAGATAAGGCCACTATGGTGCTATATGAGAAGAGATAAGGCCACTATGATGCTATATGAGAAGAGATAAGGCCACTATGATGCTATATGAGAAGAGATAAGGCCACTATGATGCTATATGAGAAGAGATAAGGCCACTATGATGCTATATGAGAAGAGATAAGGCCACTATGATGCTATATGAGAAGAGATAAGGCCACTATGATGCTATATGAGAAGAGATAAGGCCACTATGATGCTATATGAGAAGAGATAAGGCCACTATGATGCTATATGAGAAGAGATAAGGCCACTATGATGCTATATGAGAAGAGATAAGGCCACTATGGTGCTATATGAGAAGAGATAAGGCCACTATGGTGCTATATGAGAAGAGATAAGGCCACTATGATGCTATATGAGAAGAGATAAGGCCACTATGATGCTATATGAGAAGAGATAAGGCCACTATGATGCTATATGAGAAGAGATAAGGCCACTATGGTGCTATATGAGAAGAGATAAGGCCACTATGGTGCTATATGAGAAGAGATAAGGCCACTATGATGCTATATGAGAAGAGATAAGGCCACTATGGTGCTATATGAGAAGAGATAAGGCCACTATGATGCTATATGAGAAGAGATAAGGCCACTATGATGCTATATGAGAAGAGATAAGGCCACTATGATGCTATATGAGAAGAGATAAGGCCACTATGATGCTATATGAGAAGAGATAAGGCCACTATGATGCTATATGAGAAGAGATAAGGCCACTATGGTGCTATATGAGAAGAGATAAGGCCACTATGATGCTATATGAGAAGAGATAAGGCCACTATGATGCTATATGAGAAGAGATAAGGCCACTATGGTGCTATATGAGAAGAGATAAGGCCACTATGGTGCTATATGAGAAGAGATAAGGCCACTATGGTGCTATATGAGAAGAGATAAGGCCACTATGGTGCTATATGAGAAGAGATAAGGCCACTATGGTGCTATATGAGAAGAGATAAGGCCACTATGGTGCTATATGAGAAGAGATAAGGCCACTATGGTGCTATATGAGAAGAGATAAGGCCACTATGATGCTATATGAGAAGAGATAAGGCCACTATGGTGCTATATGAGAAGAGATAAGGCCACTATGATGCTATATGAGAAGAGATAAGGCCACTATGATGCTATATGAGAAGAGATAAGGCCACTATGGTGCTATATGAGAAGAGATAAGGCCACTATGATGCTATATGAGAAGAGATAAGGCCACTATGATGCTATATGAGAAGAGATAAGGCCACTATGATGCTATATGAGAAGAGATAAGGCCACTATGATGCTATATGAGAAGAGATAAGGCCACTATGATGCTATATGAGAAGAGATAAGGCCACTATGATGCTATATGAGAAGAGATAAGGCCACTATGGTGCTATATGAGAAGAGATAAGGCCACTATGGTGCTATATGAGAAGAGATAAGGCCACTATGATGCTATATGAGAAGAGATAAGGCCACTATGGTGCTATATGAGAAGAGATAAGGCCACTATGGTGCTATATGAGAAGAGATAAGGCCACTATGATGCTATATGAGAAGAGATAAGGCCACTATGATGCTATATGAGAAGAGATAAGGCCACTATGATGCTATATGAGAAGAGATAAGGCCACTATGATGCTATATGAGAAGAGATAAGGCCACTATGGTGCTATATGAGAAGAGATAAGGCCACTATGGTGCTATATGAGAAGAGATAAGGCCACTATGGTGCTATATGAGAAGAGATAAGGCCACTATGATGCTATATGAGAAGAGATAAGGCCACTATGGTGCTATATGAGAAGAGATAAGGCCACTATGATGCTATATGAGAAGAGATAAGGCCACTATGGTGCTATATGAGAAGAGATAAGGCCACTATGGTGCTATATGAGAAGAGATAAGGCCACTATGGTGCTATATGAGAAGAGATAAGGCCACTATGGTGCTATATGAGAAGAGATAAGGCCACTATGATGCTATATGAGAAGAGATAAGGCCACTATGATGCTATATGAGAAGAGATAAGGCCACTATGATGCTATATGAGAAGAGATAAGGCCACTATGATGCTATATGAGAAGAGATAAGGCCACTATGATGCTATATGAGAAGAGATAAGGCCACTATGATGCTATATGAGAAGAGATAAGGCCACTATGATGCTATATGAGAAGAGATAAGGCCACTATGATGCTATATGAGAAGAGATAAGGCCACTATGATGCTATATGAGAAGAGATAAGGCCACTATGATGCTATATGAGAAGAGATAAGGCCACTATGATGCTATATGAGAAGAGATAAGGCCACTATGATGCTATATGAGAAGAGATAAGGCCACTATGATGCTATATGAGAAGAGATAAGGCCACTATGGTGCTATATGAGAAGAGATAAGGCCACTATGGTGCTATATGAGAAGAGATAAGGCCACTATGGTGCTATATGAGAAGAGATAAGGCCACTATGATGCTATATGAGAAGAGATAAGGCCACTATGATGCTATATGAGAAGAGATAAGGCCACTATGATGCTATATGAGAAGAGATAAGGCCACTATGATGCTATATGAGAAGAGATAAGGCCACTATGATGCTATATGAGAAGAGATAAGGCCACTATGATGCTATATGAGAAGAGATAAGGCCACTATGATGCTATATGAGAAGAGATAAGGCCACTATGATGCTATATGAGAAGAGATAAGGCCACTATGATGCTATATGAGAAGAGATAAGGCCACTATGATGCTATATGAGAAGAGATAAGGCCACTATGATGCTATATGAGAAGAGATAAGGCCACTATGGTGCTATATGAGAAGAGATAAGGCCACTATGGTGCTATATGAGAAGAGATAAGGCCACTATGGTGCTATATGAGAAGAGATAAGGCCACTATGGTGCTATATGAGAAGAGATAAGGCCACTATGATGCTATATGAGAAGAGATAAGGCCACTATGATGCTATATGAGAAGAGATAAGGCCACTATGGTGCTATATGAGAAGAGATAAGGCCACTATGGTGCTATATGAGAAGAGATAAGGCCACTATGGTGCTATATGAGAAGAGATAAGGCCACTATGGTGCTATATGAGAAGAGATAAGGCCACTATGGTGCTATATGAGAAGAGATAAGGCCACTATGATGCTATATGAGAAGAGATAAGGCCACTATGGTGCTATATGAGAAGAGATAAGGCCACTATGGTGCTATATGAGAAGAGATAAGGCCACTATGGTGCTATATGAGAAGAGATAAGGCCACTATGGTGCTATATGAGAAGAGATAAGGCCACTATGGTGCTATATGAGAAGAGATAAGGCCACTATGGTGCTATATGAGAAGAGATAAGGCCACTATGATGCTATATGAGAAGAGATAAGGCCACTATGGTGCTATATGAGAAGAGATAAGGCCACTATGATGCTATATGAGAAGAGATAAGGCCACTATGGTGCTATATGAGAAGAGATAAGGCCACTATGGTGCTATATGAGAAGAGATAAGGCTACTATGATGCTATATGAGAAGAGATAAGGCTACTATGATGCTATATGAGAAGAGATAAGGCCACTATGGTGCTATATGAGAAGAGATAAGGCCACTATGGTGCTATATGAGAAGAGATAAGGCCACTATGATTGCTATATGAGAAGAGATAAGGCCACTATGGTGCTATATGAGAAGAGATAAGGCCACTATGGTGCTATATGAGAAGAGATAAGGCCACTATGATGCTATATGAAAAGAGATAAGGCTACTATGGTGCTATATGAGAAGAGATAAGGCTACTATGATGCTATATGAGAAGAGATAAGGCCACTATGGTGCTATATGAGAAGAGATAAGGTCACTATGGTGCTATATGAGAAGAGATAAGGCCACTATGGTGCTATATGAGAAGAGATAAGGCCACTATGATTGCTTATGAGAAGAGATAAGGCCACTATGGTGCTATATGAGAAGAGATAAGGCCACTATGATGCTATATGAGAAGATAAAAAGCCACTATGGTGCTATATGAGAAGAGATAAGGGCACTATGGTGCTATATGAGAAGAGATAAGGCCACTATGGTGCTATATGAGAAGAGATAATGCCACTATGATGCTATATGAGAAGAGATAAGGCCACTATGATGCTATATGAGAAGAGATAAGGCTACTATGATGCTATATGAGAAGAGATAAGGCCACTATGATGCTATATGAGAAGAGATAAGGCTACTATGATGCTATATGAGAAGAGATAAGGCTACTATGATGCTATATGAGAAGAGATAAGGCTACTATGATGCTATATGAGAAGAGATAAGGCCACTATGATGCTATATGAGAAGAGATAAGGCCACTATGATGCTATATGAGAAGAGATAAGGCCACTATGGTGCTATATGAGAAGAGATAAGGCCTCTATGGTGCTATATGAGAAGAGATAAGGCCACTATGGTGCTATATGAGAAGAGATAAGGCCACTATGATGCTATATGAGAAGAGATAAGGCCACTATGATGCTATATGAGAAGAGATAAGGCCACTATGATGCTATATGAGAAGAGATAAGGCCACTATGATGCTATATGAGAAGAGATAAGGCCACTATGATGCTATATGAGAAGAGATAAGGCCACTATGATGCTATATGAGAAGAGATAAGGCCACTATGGTGCTATATGAGAAGAGATAAGGCCACTATGATGCTATATGAGAAGAGATAAGGCCACTATGTTGCTATATGAGAAGAGATAAGGCCACTATGATGCTATATGAGAAGAGATAAGGCCACTATGATGCTATATGAGAAGAGATAAGGCCACTATGATGCTATATGAGAAGAGATAAGGCCACTATGGTGCTATATGAGAAGAGATAAGGCCACTATGGTGCTATATGAGAAGAGATAAGGCCACTATGGTGCTATATGAGAAGAGATAAGGCCACTATGGTGCTATATGAGAAGAGATAAGGCCACTATGATGCTATATGAGAAGAGATAAGGCCACTATGGTGCTATATGAGAAGAGATAAGGCCACTATGTTGCTATATGAGAAGAGATAAGGCCACTATGGTGCTATATGAGAAAGATAAGGCCACTATGGTGCTATATGAGAAAGATAAGGCCACTATGGTGCTATATGAGAAGAGATAAGGCCACTATGGTGCTATATGAGAAGAGATAAGGTCACTATGATGCTATATGAGAAAAGATAAGGCCACTATGGTGCTATATGAGAAGAGATAAGGCCACTATGGTGCTATATGAGAAAAGATAAGGCCACTATGGTGCTATATGAGAAGAGATAAGGCCACTATGGTGCTATATGAGAAGAGATAAGGCCACTATGGTGCTATATGAGAAGAGATAAGGCCACTATGGTGCTATATGGAAGAGATAAGGCCACTATGGTGCTATATGAGAAGAGATAAGGCCACTATGGTGCTATATGAGAAGAGATAAGGCCACTATGGTGCTATATGAGAAGAGATAAGGCCACTATGATGCTATATGAGAAGAGATAAGGCCACTATGATGCTATATGAGAAGAGATAAGGCCACTATGATGCTATATGAGAAGAGATAAGGCTACTATGGTGCTATATGAGAAGAGATAAGGCCACTATGATGCTATATGAGAAGAGATAAGGCTACTATGGTGCTATATGAGAAGAGATAAGGCCACTATGGTGCTATATGAGAAGAGATAAGGCTACTATGATGCTATATGAGAAGAGATAAGGCCACTATGATGCTATATGAGAAGAGATAAGGCCACTATGATGCTATATGAGAAGAGATAAGGCCACTATGATGCTATATGAGAAGAGATAAGGCCACTATGATGCTATATGAGAAGAGATAAGGCCACTATGATGCTATATGAGAAGAGATAAGGCCACTATGGTGCTATATGAGAAGAGATAAGGCCACTATGGTGCTATATGAGAAGAGATAAGGCCACTATGATGCTATATGAGAAGAGATAAGGCCACTATGGTGCTATATGAGAAGAGATAAGGCCACTATGGTGCTATATGAGAAGAGATAAGGCCACTATGATTGCTATATGAGAAGAGATAAGGCCACTATGTGCTATATGAGAAGAGATAAGGCCACTATGATGCTATATGAGAAGAGATAAAGCCACTATGGTGCTATATGAGAAGAGATAAGGCCACTATGGTGCTATATGAGAAGAGATAAGGCCACTATGATGCTATATGAGAAGAGATAATGCCACTATGATGCTATATGAGAAGAGATAAGGCCACTATGATGCTATATGAGAAGAGATAAGGCTACTATGATGCTATATGAGAAGAGATAAGGCCACTATGATGCTATATGAGAAGAGATAAGGCTACTATGATGCTATATGAGAAGAGATAAGGCTACTATGATGCTATATGAGAAGAGATAAGGCTACTATGATGCTATATGAGAAGAGATAAGGCCACTATGATGCTATATGAGAAGAGATAAGGCCACTATGATGCTATATGAGAAGAGATAAGGCCACTATGGTGCTATATGAGAAAAGATAAGGCCACTATGGTGCTATATGAGAAGAGATAAGGCCACTATGGTGCTATATGAGAAGAGATAAGGCCACTATGATGCTATATGAGAAGAGATAAGGCCACTATGATGCTATATGAGAAGAGAAAAGGCCACTATGATGCTATATGAGAAGAGATAAGGCCACTATGATGCTATATGAGAAGAGATAAGGCCACTATGATGCTATATGAGAAGAGATAAGGCCACTATGATGCTATATGAGAAGAGATAAGGCCACTATGGTGCTATATGAGAAGAGATAAGGCCACTATGATGCTATATGAGAAGAGATAAGGCCACTATGTTGCTATATGAGAAGAGATAAGGCCACTATGATGCTATATGAGAAGAGATAAGGCCACTATGATGCTATATGAGAAGAGATAAGGCCACTATGGTGCTATATGAGAAGAGATAAGGCCACTATGGTGCTATATGAGAAGAGATAAGGCCACTATGGTGCTATATGAGAAGAGATAAGGCCACTATGGTGCTATATGAGAAGAGATAAGGCCACTATGATGCTATGAGAAGAGATAAGGAACTATGGTGCTATATGAGAAGAGATAAGGCCACTATGTTGCTATATGAGAAGAGATAAGGCCACTATAGTGCTATATGAGAAAAGATAAGGCCACTATGGTGCTATATGAGAAAAGATAAGGCCACTATGGTGCTATATGAGAAGAGATAAGGCCACTATGGTGCTATATGAGAAGAGATAAGGCCACTATGATGCTATATGAGAAAAGATAAGGCCACTATGGTGCTATATGAGAAGAGATAAGGCCACTATGGTGCTATATGAGAAGAGATAAGGCCACTATGGTGCTATATGAGAAGAGATAAGGCCACTATGATGCTATATGAGAAGAGATAAGGCCACTATGGTGCTATATGAGAAGAGATAAGGCCACTATGGTGCTATATGAGAAGAGATAAGGCCACTATGATTGCTATATGAGAAGAGATAAGGCCACTATGGTGCTATATGAGAAGAGATAAGGCCACTATGATGCTATATGAGAAGAGATAAGCCACTATGGTGCTATATGAGAAGAGATAAGGCACTATGGTGCTATATGAGAAGAGATAAGGCCACTATGGTGCTATATGAGAAGAGATAAGGCCACTATGGTGCTATATGAGAAGAGATAAGGCCACTATGATGCTATATGAGAAGAGATAAGGCTACTATGATGCTATATGAGAAGAGATAAGGCCACTATGATGCTATATGAGAAGAGATAAGGCTACTATGATGCTATATGAGAAGAGATAAGGCTACTATGATGCTATATGAGAAGAGATAAGGCCACTATGATGCTATATGAGAAAAGATAAGGCCACTATGATGCTATATGAGAAGAGATAAGGCCACTATGATGCTATATGAGAAGAGATAAGGCCACTATGGTGCTATATGAGAAGAGATAAGGCCACTATGGTGCTATATGAGAAGAGATAAGGCCACTATGGTGCTATATGAGAAGAGATACGGCCACTATGATGCTATATGAGAAGAGATACGGCCACTATGATGCTATATGAGAAGAGATAAGGCCACTATGATGCTATATGAAAAGAGATAAGGCTACTATGGTGCTATATGAGAAGAGATAAGGCTACTATGATTTTATATGAGAAGAGATACGGCCACTATGGTGCTATATGAGAAGAGATAAGGCCACTATGGTGCTATATGAGAAGAGATAAGGCCACTATGATGCTATATGAGAAGAGATAAGGCCACTATGGTGCTATATGAGAAGAGATAGGCCACTATGGTGCTATATGAGAAGAGATAAGGCCACTATGGTGCTATATGAGAAGAGATAAGGTCACTATGATGCTATATGAGAAGAGATAAAGCCACTATGGTGCTATATGAGAAGAGATAAGGCTACTATGATGCTATATGAGAAGAGATACGGCCACTATGGTGCTATATGAGAAGAGATAAGGCCACTATGGTGCTATATGAGAAGAGATAAGGCCACTATGATGCTATATGAGAAGAGATAAGGCCACTATGATGCTATATGAGAAGAGATAAGGCCACTATGATGCTATATGAGAAGAGATAAGGTCACTATGATGCTATATGATAAGAGATAAGGCCACTATGGTGCTATATGAGAAGAGATAAGGCTACTATGATGCTATATGAGAAGAGATACGGCCACTATGATGCTATATGAGAAGAGATAAGGCCACTATGATGCTATATGAGAAGAGATAAGGCTACTATGATGCTATATGAGAAGAGATAAGGCTACTATGATGCTATATGAGAAGAGATAAGGCCACTATGGTGCTATATGAGAAGAGATAAGATCACTATGGTGCTATATGAGAAGAGATAAGGCCACTATGTTGCTATATGAGAAGAGATAAGGCTACTATGGTGCTATATGAGAAGAGATAAGGCCACTATGGTGCTATATGAGAAGAGATAAGGCTACTATGATGCTATATGAGAAGAGATAAGGTCACTATGGTGCTATATGAAAAGAGATAAGGCCACTATGATGCTATATGAGAAGAGATAAGGTGACTATGGTGCTATATGAGAAGAGATAAAGCCACTATGGTGCTATATGAGAAGAGATAAGGCCACTATGGTGCTATATGAGAAGAGATAAGGCCACTATGGTGCTATATGAGAAGAGATAAGGCTACTATGATGCTATATGAGAAGAGATAAGGTCACTATGGTGCTATATGAGAAGAGATAAGGCTACTATGATGCTATATGAGAAGAGATAAGGCCACTATGGTGCTATATGAGAAGAGATAAGGTCACTATGGTGCTATATGAGAAGAGATAAGGTCACTATGGTGCTATATGAGAAGAGATAAGGCCACTATGGTGCTATATGAGAAGAGATAAGGCTACTATGATGCTATATGAGAAGAGATAAGGCCACTATGATGCTATATGAGAAGAGATAAGGCCACTATGATGCTATATGAGAAGAGATAAGGTCACTATGATGCTATATGAGAAGAGATAAGGCCACTATGATGCTATATGAGAAGAGATAAGGCCACTATGATGCTATATGAGAAGAGATAAGGCCACTATGATGCTATATGAGAAGAGATAAGGCCACTATGATGCTATATGAGAAGAGATAAGGCCACTATGATGCTATATGAGAAGAGATAAGGCCACTATGATGCTATATGAGAAGAGATAAGGCTACTATGGTGCTATATGAGAAGAGATAAGGCCACTATGATGCTATATGAGAAGAGATAAGGCCACTATGATGCTATATGAGAAGAGATAAGGCTACTATGGTGCTATATGAGAAGAGATAAGGCCACTATGGTGCTATATGAGAAGAGATAAGGCTACTATGGTGCTATATGAGAAGAGATAAGGCCACTATGATGCTATATGAGAAGAGATAAGGCCACTATGATGCTATATGAGAAGAGATAAGGCTACTATGGTGCTATATGAGAAGAGATAAGGCCACTATGGTGCTATATGAGAAGAGATAAGGCTACTATGATGCTATATGAGAAGAGATAAGGCTACTATGATGCTATATGAGAAGAGATAAGGCCACTATGATGCTATATGAGAAGAGATAAGGCTACTATGATGCTATATGAGAAGAGATAAGGCCACTATGATGCTATATGAGAAGAGATAAGGCCACTATGATGCTATATGAGAAGAGATAAGGCCACTATGGTGCTATATGAGAAGAGATAAGGCCACTATGGTGCTATATGAGAAGAGATAAGGCCACTATGGTGCTATATGAGAAGAGATAAGGCCACTATGATGCTATATGAGAAGAGATAAGGCCACTATGGTGCTATATGAGAAGAGATAAGGCCACTATGGTGCTATATGAGAAGAGATAAGGCCACTATGATGCTATATGAGAAGAGATAAGGCCACTATGATGCTATATGAGAAGAGATAAGGCCACTATGATGCTATATGAGAAGATATAAAGCCACTATGGTGCTATATGAGAAGAGATAAGGGCACTATGGTGCTATATGAGAAGAGATAAGGCCACTATGGTGCTATATGAGAAGAGATAAGGCCACTATGGTGCTATATGAGAAGAGATAAGGCCACTATGATGCTATATGAGAAGAGATAAGGCCACTATGATGCTATATGAGAAGAGATAAGGCCACTATGGTGCTATATGAGAAGAGATAAGGCCACTATGGTGCTATATGAGAAGAGATAAGGCCACTATGGTGCTATATGAGAAGAGATAAGGCCACTATGGTGCTATATGAGAAGAGATAAGGCCACTATGGTGCTATATGAGAAGAGATAAGGCTACTATGATGCTATATGAGAAGAGATAAGGCCACTATGGTGCTATATGAGAAGAGATAAGGCCACTATGTTGCTATATGAGAAGAGATAAGGCCACTATGGTGCTATATGAGAAAAGATAAGGCCACTATGGTGCTATATGAGAAAAGATAAGGCCACTATGGTGCTATATGATAAGAGATAAGGCCACTATGGTGCTATATGAGAAGAGATAAGGTCACTATGATACTATATGAGAAAGATAAGGCCACTATGGTGCTATATGAGAAGTGATAAGGCCACTATGATGCTATATGAGAAAAGATAAGGCCACTATGGTGCTATATGAGAAGAGATAAGGCCACTATGGTGCTATATGAGAAGAGATAAGGCTACTATGATGCTATATGAGAAGAGATAAGGCTACTATGATGCTATATGAGAAGAGATAAGGTCACTATGGTGCTATATGAGAAGAGATAAGGCCACTATGGTGCTATATGAGAAGAGATAAGGCCACTATGATTGCTTTATGAGAAGAGATAAGGCCACTATGGTGCTATATGAGAAGAGATACGGCCACTATGGTGCTATATGAGAAGAGATAAGGCCACTATGATGCTATATGAAAAGAGATAAGGCTACTATGGTGCTATATGAGAAGAGATAAGGCTACTATGATGCTATATGAGAAGAGATACGGCCACTATGGTGCTATATGAGAAGAGATAAGGTCACTATGGTGCTATATGAGAAGAGATAAGGCCACTATGGTGCTATATGAGAAGAGATAAGGCCACTATGATTGCTTTATGAGAAGAGATAAGGCCACTATGGTGCTATATGAGAAGAGATAAGGCCACTATGATGCTATATGAGAAGATAAAAAGCCACTATGGTGCTATATGAGAAGAGATAAGGGCACTATGGTGCTATGTGAGAAGAGATAAGGCCACTATGGTGCTATATGAGAAGAGATAATGCCACTATGATGCTATATGAGAAGAGATAAGGCCACTATGATGCTATATGAGAAGAGATAAGGCTACTATGATGCTATTTGAGAAGAGATAAGGCCACTATGATGCTATATGAGAAGAGATAAGGCCACTATGATGCTATATGAGAAGAGATAAGGCTACTATGATGCTATATGAGAAGAGATAAGGCTACTATGATGCTATATGAGAAGAGATAAGGCCACTATGATGCTATATGAGAAGAGATAAGGCCACTATGATGCTATATGAGAAGAGATAAGGCCACTATGGTGCTATATGAGAAGAGATAAGGCCTCTATGGTGCTATATGAGAAGAGATAAGGCCACTATGGTGCTATATGAGAAGAGATAAGGCCACTATGATGCTATATGAGAAGAGATAAGGCCACTATGATGCGATATGAGAAGAGATAAGGCCACTATGATGCTATATGAGAAGAGATAAGGCCACTATGATGCTATATGAGAAGAGATAAGGCCACTATGATGCTATATGAGAAGAGATAAGGCCACTATGATGCTATATGAGAAGAGATAAGGCCACTATGGTGATATATGAGAAGAGATAAGGCCACTATGATGCTATATGAGAAGAGATAAGGCCACTATGTTGCTATATGAGAAGAGATAAGGCCACTATGATGCTATATGAGAAGAGATAAGGCCACTATGATGCTATATGAGAAGAGATAAGGCCACTATGATGCTATATGAGAAGAGATAAGGCCACTATGGTGCTATATGAGAAGAGATAAGGCCAATATGGTGCTATATGAGAAGAGATAAGGCCACTATGGTGCTATATGAGAAGAGATAAGGCCACTATGGTGCTATATGAGAAGAGATAAGGCCACTATGATGCTATTTGAGAAGAGATAAGGCCACTATGGTGCTATATGAGAAGAGATAAGGCCACTATGTTGCTATATGAGAAGAGATAAGGCCACTATGGTGCTATATGAGAAAAGATAAGGCCACTATGGTGCTATATGAGAAAAGATAAGGCCACTATGGTGCTATATGATAAGAGATAAGGCCACTATGGTGCTATATGAGAAGAGATAAGGTCACTATGATACTATATGAGAAAAGATAAGGCCACTATGGTGCTATATGAGAAGAGATAAGGCCACTATGGTGCTATATGAGAAAGATAAGGCCACTATGGTGCTATATGAGAAGAGATAAGGCCACTATGGTGCTATATGAGAAGATATAAGGCCACTATGGTGCAATATGAGAAGAGATAAGGCCACTATGGTTCTATATGGAAGAGAAAAGGCCACTATGGTGCTATATGAGAAGAGATAAGGCCACTATGGTGCTATATGAGAAGAGATAAGGCCACTATGGTGCTATATGAGAAGAGATAAGGCCACTATGATGCTATATGAGAAGAGATAAGGCCACTATGATGCTATATGAGAAGAGATAAGGCCACTATGATGCTATATGAGAAGAGATAAGGCTACTATGGTGCTATATGAGAAGAGATAAGGCCACTATGATGCTATATGAGAAGAGATAAGGCTACTATGGTGCTATATGAGAAGAGATAAGGCCACTATGGTGCTATATGAGAAGAGATAAGGCTACTATGATGCTATATGAGAAGAGATAAGGCTACTATGATGCTATATGAGAAGAGATAAGGCCACTATGATGCTATATGAGAAGAGATACGGCCACTATGATGCTATATGAGAAGAGATAAGGCCACTATGATGCTATATGAGAAGAGATAAGGCCATTATGATGCTATATGAGAAGAGATAAGGCCACTATGGTGCTATATGAGAAGAGATAAGGCCACTATGGTGCTATATGAGAAGAGATAAGGCCACTATGATGCTATATGAGAAGAGATAAGGCCACTATGGTGCTATATGAGAAGAGATAAGGCCACTATGGTGCTATATGAGAAGAGATAAGGCCACTATGATTGCTTTATGAGAAGAGATAAGGCCACTATGGTGCTATATGAGAAGAGATAAGGCCACTATGATGCTATATGAGAAGATATAAAGCCACTATGGTGCTGTATGAGAAGAGATAAGGCCACTATGGTGCTATGTGAGAAGAGATAAGGCCACTATGGTGCTATATGAGAAGAGATAATGCCACTATGATGCTATATGAGAAGAGATAAGGCCACTATGATGCTATATGAGAAGAGATAAGGCTACTATGATGCTATATGAGAAGAGATAAGGCCACTATGATGCTATATGAGAAGAGATAAGGCTACTATGATGCTATATGAGAAGAGATAAGGCTACTATGATGCTATATGAGAAGAGATAAGGCTACTATGATGCTATATGAGAAGAGATAAGGCCACTATGATGCTATATGATAAGAGATAAGGCCACTATGATGCTATATGAGAAGAGATAAGGCCACTATGGTGCTATATGAGAAAAGATAAGGCCACTATGGTGCTATATGAGAAGAGATAAGGCCACTATGGTGCTATATGAGAAGAGATAAGGCCACTATGATGCTATATGAGAAGAGATAAGGCCACTATGATGCTATATGAGAAGAGAAAGGCCACTATGATGCTATATGAGAAGAGATAAGGCCACTATGATGCTATATGAGAAGAGATAAGGCCACTATGATGCTATATGAGAAGAGATAAGGCCACTATGATGCTATATGAGAAGAGATAAGGCCACTATGGTGCTATATGAGAAGAGATAAGGCCACTATGATGCTATATGAGAAGAGATAAGGCCACTATGTTGCTATATGAAAGAGATAAGGCCACTATAATGCTATATGAGAAGAGATAAGGCCACTATGATGCTATATGAGAAGAGATAAGGCCACTATGGTGCTATATGAGAAGAGATAAGGCCACTATGGTGCTATATGAGAAGAGATAAGGCCACTATGGTGCTATATGAGAAGAGATAAGGCCACTATGGTGCTATATGAGAAGAGATAAGGCCACTATGATGCTATATGAGAAGAGATAAGGAAACTATGGTGCTATATGAGAAGAGATAAGGCCACTATGTTGCTATATGAGAAGAGATAAGGCCACTATGGTGCTATATGAGAAAAGATAAGGCCACTATGGTGCTATATGAGAAAGATAAGGCCACTATGGTGCTATATGAGAAGAGATAAGGCCACTATGGTGCTATATGAGAAGAGATAAGGTCACTATGATGCTATATGAGAAAAGATAAGGCCACTATGGTGCTATATGAGAAGAGATAAGGCCACTATGGTGCTATATGAGAAGAGATAAGGCCACTATGGTGCTATATGAGAAGAGATAAGGCCACTATGATGCTATATGAGAAGAGATAAGGCCACTATGGTGCTATATGAGAAGAGATAAGGCCACTATGGTGCTATATGAGAAGAGATAAGGCCACTATGATTGCTATATGAGAAGAGATAAGGCCACTATGGTGCTATATGAGAAGAGATAAGGCCACTATGATGCTATATGAGAAGATATAAAGCCACTATGGTGCTATATGAGAAGAGATAAGGCACTATGGTGCTATATGAGAAGAGATAAGGCCACTATGGTGCTATATGAGAAGAGATAAGGCCACTATGGTGCTATATGAGAAGAGATAAGGCCACTATGATGCTATATGAGAAGAGATAAGGCTACTATGATGCTATATGAGAAGAGATAAGGCCACTATGATGCTATATGAGAAGAGATAAGGCTACTATGATGCTATATGAGAAGAGATAAGGCTACTATGATGCTATATGAGAAGAGATAAGGCCACTATGATGCTATATGAGAAAAGATAAGGCCACTATGATGCTATATGAGAAGAGATAAGGCCACTATGATGCTATATGAGAAGAGATAAGGCCACTATGGTGCTATATGAGAAGAGATAAGGCCACTATGGTGCTATATGAGAAGAGATAAGGCCACTATGGTGCTATATGAGAAGAGATAAGGCCACTATGATGCTATATGAGAAGAGATAAGGCCACTATGATGCTATATGAGAAGAGATAAGGCCACTATGATGCTATATGAGAAGAGATAAGGCCACTATGATGCTATATGAGAAGAGATAAGGCCACTATGATGCTATATGAGAAGAGATAAGGCCACTATGATGCTATATGAGAAGAGATAAGGCCACTATGGTGCTATATGAGAAGAGATAAGGCCACTATGATGCTATATGAGAAGAGATAAGGCCACTATGTTGCTATATGAGAAGAGATAAGGCCACTATGATGCTATATGAGAAGAGATAAGGCCACTATGATGCTATATGAGAAGAGATAAGGCCACTATGGTGCTATATGAGAAGAGATAAGGCCACTATGGTGCTATATGAGAAGAGATAAGGCCAATATGGTGCTATATGAGAAGAGATAAGGCCACTATGGTGCTATATGAGAAGAGATAAGGCCACTATGGTGCTATATGAGAAGAGATAAGGCCGCTATGATGCTATATGAGAAGAGATAAGGCCACTATGGTGCTATATGAGAAGAGATAAGGCCACTATGTTGCTATATGAGAAGAGATAAGGCCACTATGGTGCTATATGAGAAAAGATAAGGCCACTATGGTGCTATATGAGAAAAGATAAGGCCACTATGGTGCTATATGAGAAGAGATAAGGCCACTATGGTGCTATATGAGAAGAGATAAGGTCACTATGATACTATATGAGAAAAGATAAGGCCACTATGGTGCTATATGAGAAGAGATAAGGCCACTATGGTGCTATATGAGAAAAGATAAGGCCACTATGGTGCTATATGAGAAGAGATAAGGCCACTATAGTGCTATATGAGAAGATATAAGGCCACTATGGTGCTATATGAGAAGAGATAAGGCCACTATGGTTCTATATGAGAAGAGATAAGGCCACTATGGTGCTATATGAGAAGAGATAAGGCCAGTATGGTGCTATATGAGAAGAGATAAGGCCACTATGGTGCTATATGAAAGACAAGAAAACAATGGAGAAAGAACCTCCTAACAAAAAGTTCGAGGATAACTGGGTTCCTACGCAAAAATAGAAGCAGATCTCAAATTTGCAGCAGGTCAGAAAAATGCAAGAGAAATACCACTTTCATGAGAAAGCTGATCAGATAGCAGAAATAACAGCCTTAGAAACAAAAGTGTACCATGTGAGTACTGTGTTTGATACCATGTGAGTACTGTGTTTGATACCATGTGAGTAATGTGCTTGATACCATGTGAGTACTGTGTTTGATACCATGTAAGTACTGTGTTAGATACCATGTGAGTACTGTGTTTGATACCATGTAAGTACTGTGTTTGATACCATGTGAGTACTGGGTTTGATACCATGTGAGTACTGTGTTTGATTCCAAGTGAGTACTGTGTTTGATACCATGTAAGTACTGTGTTTGATACCATGTGAGTACTGTGTTTGATACCAAGTGAGTACTGTGTTTGATACCATGTAAGTAGTGTGTTTGATACCAAGTGAGTACTGTGTTTGATACCATGTAAGTACTGTGTTTGATACCAAGTGAGTACTGTGTTTGATACCATGTGAGTACTGTGTTTGATACCATGTAAGTACCGTGTTTGATACCAAGTGAGTACTGTGTTTGATACCATGTGAGTACTGGGTTTGATACCATGTGAGTACTGTGTTTGATTCCAAGTGAGTACTGTGTTTGATACCATGTAAGTACTGTGTTTGATACCATGTGAGTACTGTGTTTGATACCAAGTGAGTACTGTGTTTGATACCATGTAAGTAGTGTGTTTGATACCAAGTGAGTACTGTGTTTGATACCATGTAAGTACTGTGTTTGATACCAAGTGAGTACTGTGTTTGATACCATGTGAGTACTGTGTTTGATACCATGTAAGTACCGTGTTTGATACCAAGTGAGTACTGTGTTTGATACCATGTAAGTACTGTGTTTGATACCATGTGAGTACTGTGTTTGATACCATGTGAGTACTGTGTTTGATACCATGTGAGTACTGTGTTTGATACCATGTAAGTACTATGCTTGATACCATGTGAGTACTGTGTTTAATACCATGTAAGTACTGTGTTTGATACCATGTAAGTACTGTGTTTGATACCATGTAAGTACTGTGTTTGATACCATGTGAGTACTGTGTTTGATACCATGTGAGTACTGTGTTTGATATCATGTAAGTACTGTGTTTGATACCAAGTGAGTACTGTGTTTGATACCATGTGAGTACTGTGTTTGATACCATGTAAGTACTGTGTTTGATACCATGTGAGTACTGTGTTTGATACCATGTGAGTACTGTGTTTGATACCATGTAAGTACTGTGTTTGATACCATGTAAGTACTGTGTTTGATACCAAGTGAGTACTGTGTTTGATACCATGTAAGTACTGTGTTTGATACCATGTAAGTAGTGTGTTTGATACCATGTAAGTACTGTGTTTGATACCATGTAAATACTGTGTTTGATACCATGTGAGTACTGTGTTTGATACCAAGTGAGTACTGTGTTTGATACCAAGTGAGTACTGTGTTTGATACCATGTAAGTACTGTGTTTGATGCCAAGTGAGTACTGTGTTTGATACCATGTAAGTACTGTGTTTGATACCAAGTGAGTACTGTGTTTGATACCATGTAAGTACTGTGTTTGATACCATGTGAGTACTGGGTTTGAAACCAAGTGAGTACTGTGTTTGATACCAAGTGAGTACTGTGTTTGATAGCAAGTGAGTACTGTGTTTGATACCATGTAAGTACTGTGTGTGATACCAAGTGAGTACTGTGTTTGATACCAAGTGAGTACTGTGTTTGATATCAGGTAAGTACTGTGTTTGATACCAAGTGAGTACTGTGTTTGATACCATGTAAGTACTGTGTTTGATACCAAGTGAGTACTGTGTTTGATACCTTGTAAGTACTGTGTTTGATACCATGTGAGTACTGTGTTTGATACCATGTAAGTACTGTGTTTGATACCATGTGAGTACTGTGTTTGATACCATGTGAATACTGTGTTTGATGCCATGTGAGTACTGTGTTTGATGCCATGTGAGTACTGTGTTTGATACCATGTAAATACTGTGTTTGATACCAAGTGAGTACTGGGTTTGATACCATGTAAGTACTGTGTTTGATACCATGTAAGTAGTGTGTTTGATACCAAGTGAGTACTGTGTTTGATACCATGTGAGTACTGTGTTTGATACCTTGTAAGTACTGTGTTTGATACCATGTGAGTACTGTGTTTGATACCATGTGAGTACTGTGTTTGATACCATGTGAGTACTATGTTTGATACCATGTAAGTACTGTGTTTGATACCATGTGAGTACTGTGTTAGATACCATTTGAGTACTGTTTGAGACCATGTAAGTACTGTGTTTGATACCATGTGAGTACTGGGTTTGATACCATGTAAGTACTGTGTTTGATACCATGTGAGTACTGTGCTTGATACCATGTGAGTACTGTGTTTGATGCCATGCGAGTACTGTGTTTGATACCATGTGAGTACTGTGTTTGATACCATGTAAGTACCGTGTTTGATACCAAGTGAGTACTGTGTTTGATACCATGTAAGTACTGTGTTTGATACCATGTAAGTAGTGTGTTTGATACCAAGTAAGTACTGTGTTTGATACCATGTGAGTACTGTGTTTGATACCATGTGTGTACTGTGTTTGATACCTTGTAAGTACTGTGTTAGATACCATGTGAGTACTGTGTTTGAGACCATGTAAGTACTGTGTTTGATACCATGTGAGTACTGTGTTTGATACCATGTGAGTACTGTGTTTGATACCATGTAAGTACTGTGTTTGATACCATGTGAGTACTGTGTTTGATACCATGTGAGTACTGTGTTTGATACCTTGTAAGTACTGAGTTTGATACCATGTTAGTACTGTGTTTGATACCATGTGAGTACTGTTTTTGATACAATGTAAGTACTGTGTTTGATACCATGTGAGTACTATGTTTGATACCATGTGAGTACTGTGTTTGATACCATGTGAGTACTGTGTTTGATACCATGTGAGTACTGTGTTTGATACCATGTGAGTACTGTGTTAGACACCATGTAAGTACTGTGTTTGATACCATGTTAGTACTGTGTTATACAACATGTAAGTACTGTGTTTGATACCATGTGAGTACTGTGTTTGTTACCATGTGAGTACTGTGTTTGATACCATGTGAGTACTGTGTTTGATACCATGTAAGTACTGTGTTTGATACCATGTGAGTACTGTGTTTGATACCATGTGAGTACTGTGTTTGATACCATGTGAGTACTGTGTTAGACACCTTGTGAGTACTGTGTTATATACCATGTGAGTACTATGTTAGATACCATGTGAGTACTGTGTTAGATACCATGTGAGTACTGTGTTAGATACCATGTGAGTACTATGTTAGATACCATGTGAGTACTGTGTTAGATACCATGTGAGTACTGTGTTATATACCATGTGAGTACTGTGTTAGACACCATGTGAGTACTGTGTTAGACACCATGTGTGTACTGTGTTAGACACCATGTGAGTACTGTGTTAGATACCATGTGAGTACTGTGTTTGATACCATGTGAGTACTATGTTTGATACCATGTGAGTACTGTGTTAGATACCATGTGAGTACTGTGTTTAATACCATGTGAGTACTGTGTTAGATACCATGTAAGTACTGTGTTAGATACCATGTGAGTACTGTGTTAGACACCATGTGAGTACTGTGTTAGATACCATGTGAGTACTGTGTTAGACACCATGTGAGTACTGTGTTTGATACCATGTAAGTACTGTGTTTGATACCATTTAAGTACTGTGTTTGATACCATGTGAGTACTATGTTTGATACCATGTAAGTACTATGTTAGATACCATGTGAGTACTGTGTTTGATACCATGTGAGTACTGTGTTTGATACCATGTGAGTACTGTGTTTGATACCATGTGAGTACTGTGTTTGATACCATGGCATAGAAGAAAAGAAATATAATCATTTTAATCAGATTCCAAATCAGGTCTGCAGGAGCAAGGAAGTAACACAAACAAGCCAGGACTCACACAGCTCACCATAGACATAGATAACCTCATTAACACACATTACATAAGTCTAGTGATGGATCCTAGGACACTCCAACACACCAGGAAATGACAAGGCAGATACATGAGCTAGGAGAGGATCCAGACAGACACAGTTTCATACCAACATCTCATTAAACACAGACAAACAAATCATAAACTCTAACAGTAGAGAGGATTGGCGGAATGGATGGGTCATGGGAAAACAGGGAGAGAGCTTTTTAAATACATGACAGGGTCAATCCCCCATGACAGCATTAACAAGCTAAACAGAAGAGACCAAACCACCATCTACAAACTGAGAACTAGTCATGTAGCACTGAACAACCACATCAATAGAATACAACGACGGTCATGTACCACTGAACAGCCACATCAATAGAATACAACGATGGTCATGTACCACTGAACAACCACATCAATAGAATACAACGACGGTCATGTACCACTGAACAACCACATCAATAGAATACAACGACAGTCATGTACCACTGAACAACCACATCAATAGAATACAACGACAGTCATGTACCACTGAACAACCACATCAATAGAATACAACGACAGTCATGTACCACTGAACAACCACATCAATAGAATACAACGACAGTCATGTACCACCGAACAGCCACATCAATAGAATACAACGACGGTCATGTACCACTGAACAACCACATCAATAGAATACAACGACAGTCATGTACCACTGAACAACCACATCAATAGAATACAACGACAGTCGTGTACCAATGAACAACCACAACAATAGAATACACCGACGGTAATGTACCAATGAACAACAACATCAATAGAATACAAGAAAACCAAACCCCAGCATGTCCACTCTGTGACCACCCACATGTAACAGTAGAACATCACCTTGTTGACTGTCCAAAGCTCACTGACATCAGAGCAACTCTACTTCCTCAAAGACCTGATAAATGGAACACCTTGTATGGAACTACAAGGGAACTCAGAAATGCCTGGAGATATCATTACATGGCATTGGGCCAAAGGGTGTCAGCTCACAGGTTTCTGGATCCACAACAACAAAAACACAACAAAAACAACAACAACAAAAACAACAACACAACAACAACAACAACCAATTAGGTTACCGCTCCTGTTTACAACTTTGTCGTTCTCTTGCTTTATTTGTACATTCTGGCAAGCTGTTTTTGATCAATATCTTGATGTTACTCTCGATACACAATCTTACATATAAAGTGCTATCAATGCCAGCTCTGGATGCAGGACCTGAGAATAATCCCTACAGCCAATACGATGTAGACAGATAGTTGTGGAAGGAGATGGCCACCTTTGCCAAACGGTACGGTACTTGATGAGGAACATTATATTCCGTCACGGGAAGTTATATGTTCTGTGTTCTTTCATCTCCAGTGCTTGGTACTTTGTTATGTGTTCTTTCATCTCCTCAGTGCTTGGTACATTGTTCTGTGTTCTTTCATCTAAAGTGCTTGGTACTTTGTTCTGTGTTCTTTCATCTCCAGTTATTGGTACTTTGTTATGTGTTCTTTCATCTCCAGTGCTCGTAACTTTGTTCTGTGTTCTTTCATCTCCAGTGCTTGATACTTTGTTCTGTCGCTGTCCTCAGATCAATCTGCGAGGCTAAGCTTCATGAATATGGTTTGGTTGTCTGGCATTTCTGATGACCTTACTAATGTGCAAGAGGACAGTGAGTACTGGGTTAGACCCAGCAAGACAGTGAGTACTGGGGTAGACCCAGCAGGACAGTGAGTACTGGGGTAGACCCAGCAGGACAGTGAGTACTGGGTTAGACCCAGCAGGACAGTGAGTACTGGGTTAGACCCAGCAGGACAGTGAGTACTGGGGTAGACCCAGCAAGACAGTGAGTACTGGGTTAGACCCAGCAGGACAGTGAGTACTGGGTTAGACCCAGCAGGACAGTGAGTACTGGGGTAGACCCAGCAAGACAGTGAGTACTGGGTTAGACCCAGCAGGACAGTGAGTACTGGGTTAGACCCAGCAGGACAGTGAGTACTGGGGTAGACCCAGCAGGACAGTGAGTACTGGGTTAGACCCAGCAGGACAGTGAGTACTGGGGTAGACCCAGCAGGACAGTGAGTACTGGGTTAGACCCAGCAGGACAGTGAGTACTGGGTTAGACCCAGCAGGACAGTGAGTACTGGGGTAGACCCAGCAAGACAGTGAGTACTGGGGTAGACCCAGCAAGACAGTGAGTACTGGGTTAGACCCAGCAGGACAGTGAGTACTGGGGTAGACCCAGCAGGACAGTGAGTACTGGGGTAGACCCAGCAGGACAGTGAGTACTGGGTTAGACCCAGCAGGGCAGTGAGTACTGGGGTAGACCCAGCAGGACAGTGAGTACTGGGTTAGACCCAGCAGGACAGTGAGTACTGGGTTAGACCCAGCAGGACAGTGAGTACTGGGGTAGACCCAGCAGGACAGTGAGTACTGGGTTAGACCCAGCAGGACAGTGAGTACTGGGTTAGACCCAGCAGGACAGTGAGTACTGGGTTAGACCCAGCAGGACAGTGAGTACTGGGTTAGACCCAGCAGGACAGTGAGTACTGGGGTAGACCCAGCAAGACAGTGAGTACTGGGTTAGACCCAGCAGGACAGTGAGTACTGGGTTAGACCCATCAGGACAGTGAGTACTGGGGTAGACCCAGCAAGACAGTGAGTACTGGGTTAGACCCAGCAGGACAGTGAGTACTGGGTTAGACCCAGCAGGACAGTGAGTACTGGGGTAGACCCAGCAGGACAGTGAGTACTGGGTTAGACCCAGCAGGGCAGTGAGTACTGGGTTAGACCCAGCAGGACAGTGGGTACTGGGGTAGACCCAGCAGGACAGTGAGTACTGGGGTAGACCCAGCAGGACAGTAAGTGGTAAGCTTAGTAGGACAGTGAGTTCTGGGGTAGACCCAGCAGACCAGTAAATGATAGACCCTGCAGGACAGTGAGAACTGGAGTAGACCCAGCAGGGATCGATCCAGCACTACAGTCAGTATTGAGGTAGACAAAGCACTACAGTGAGTACTGGGGTAGACCCAGCAGGGCAGTAAGTGGTAGATCCAGCACTACATTCAGTACTGAGGTAGACCCAGTACTGCAGTCAGTACTGAGGTAGACCCAGCACTGCAGTCAGTACTGAGGTAGACCCAGCACTACATTCAGTACTGAGGTAGACCCAGTACTACAGTCAGTGCTGAGGTAGGCCCAGCACTACAGTCAGTGCTGAAGTAGACCCAGCACTACAGTCAGTGCTGAGGTAGACCCAGCACTACAGTCAGTGCTGAGGTAGACCCAGCACTACAGTCAGTGCTGAGGTAGACCCAGCACTGCATTCAGTACTGAGGTAGACCCAGCACTACAGTCAGTGCTGAGGTAGACCCAGCACTACAGTCAGTACTGAGGTAGACCCAGCACTACAGTCAGTACTGAGGTAGACCCAGCACTACAGTCAGTACTGAGGTAGACCCAGCACTACAGTCAGTACTGAGGTAGACCCAGCACTACAGTCAGTGCTGAGGTAGACCCAGTACTGCAGTCAGTACTGAGGTAGACCCAGCACTACATTCAGTACTGAGGTAGACCCAGTACTGCAGTCAGTACTGAGGTAGACCCAGCACTGCAGTCAGTACTGAGGTAGACCCAGCACTACATTCAGTACTGAGGTAGACCCAGCACTACATTCAGTGCTGAGGTAGACCCAGCACTAGTCAGTACTGAGGTAGACCCAGCACTACAGTCAGTACTGAGGTAGACCCAGCACTACAGTCAGTACTGAGGTAGACCCAGCACTACAGTCAGTACTGAGGTAGACCCAGCACTACAGTCAGTACTGAGGTAGACCCAGCACTACAGTCAGTACTGAGGTAGACCCAGCACTACAGTCAGTACTGAGGTAGGCCCAGCACTACAGTCAGTACTGAGGTAGGCCCAGCACTACAGTCAGTACTGAGGTAGACCCAGCACTACAGTCAGTACTGAGGTAGACCCAGCACTACAGTCAGTACTGAGGTAGACCCAGCACTACAGTCAGTACTGAGGTAGACCCAGCACTACAGTCAGTACTGAGGTAGACCCAGCACTACAGTCAGTACTGAGGTAGGCCCAGCACTACAGTCAGTACTTAGGGAGACATAGCACTACAGTCAGTACTGAGGTAGGCCCAGCACTACATTCAGTGCTGAGGTAGGCCCAGCACTACATTCAGTGCTGAGGTAGGCCCAGCACTACATTCAGTGCTGAGGTAGACCCAGCACTACAGTCAGTACTGAAGTAGACCCAGCACTACAGTCAGTACTGAGGTATGCCCAGCACTACATTCAGTGCTGAGGTAGGCCCAGCACTACATTCAGTGCTGAGGTAGACCCAGCACTACAGTCAGTACTGAGGTAGACCCAGCACTACAGTCAGTACTTAGGGAGACATAGCACTACAGTCAGTACTGAGGTAGGCCCAGCACTACAGTCAGTACTTAGGGAGACATAGCACTACAGTCAGTACTGAGGTAGACCCAGCACTACAGTCAGTACTGAGGTAGACATTGCACTACAATGATTACTGAGGTAGACCCAGCTTCCATAGTAGCAGGTGCCGCACAGCAGGTTCTGATGTCGCTGTCAGAGTCGCAGTTAAATGTGCGTTTACACATGTTTGTCATCGTTTACACATGTTTGTCATTTTTTACACATGTTTGTCATCGTTTACACATGTTTGTCATCGTTTACACATGTTTGTCATTTTTTACACATGTTTGTCATCGTTTACACATGTTTGTCATTGTTTACAAATGTTTGTCATTGTTTACACATGTTTGTCATTGTTTACACATGTTTGTCATCGTTTACACATGTTTGTCATTGTTTACGCCGTAGCTTGGTCAGTCAGCGACTAGACTGTAGTAGATTAGACCGGTGGACACAGGTGTGAGATAGAGTAAAACATGCCCAGATTTACGAATTAGCTTAGGAACGTCTACAAACATTAGGAAACAAGCCAAAGTCTAATTCATCAACAAATCCACTAGATATAACAGCTTTAAATCAAAAAAAGATATTAAAGATACCTATACCATACAGGTAAAGAACACATACCAGAAGCTGCTAGTAGAAGGAATTGAGCAAAACAGAAGAGAAAATCCTGATGAAAAAAAGTAACAACCAAATGGCAATGCATAAAGAAAAGCATACAAGAAACCTGCGACACATTACCCAAAAGAGAAAAGAACAAAAAACAAAAATTGATAACTAACACCGTCTTAGAAAAAAATGGAAGAAAGGAGACAAGCGAAGAACACTGCCCAATACATTAAAATAGATAATGAAATATGCAAAATGTGCAAAAAGGCAAAAGAAGACTGGCTCAGCCAAGAATGTATAGAAATAGAAACTATGGAAATCAAACAAGACCTAAGAGGAATGCACACAGAAATAAAGAGAATGACTAATAAAAATAAAAAAGCCACAGATGGTTGATGCATTGCAGACAAAAAAGGAAAAATACTAACAGACAATAAAGATATTATAGATAGATGGCAGGGATATATAACAGAACTATTTCATGATCAAAAGGACAAGAAACCAGTTATAAAATGTACATCAGGCTATAAAAATCTTAAAATCTGAGGTGGAAAAAGATATAAAAACAATGAAAAGGGGAAACGCAGCAGGACCTGACAGCATACAGATAGAGATGATACAGGCACTAGATGATTTTGGCATTGAAGTGATTACAGACATATGCAACGACATATACCACACAGGATACATACCATGTGAACTTAAAACATCAACTTTCATTGCATTGCCTAAAAAGAATGGTGCAGTTGAATGCAGTGACTTTAGAACAATAAGCCTAATGAGCCATGTTACAAAAATCTTTCTAAAAGTTATACAAGGAAGGATTCAGAATAAAATCAATACTGAATTAGATGAGCAGCAATTTGGATTTAGGAAAAATAGCGGGACAAAAGAAGCCATATTCTGCATGAGAACATTAATCGAAAAGTGCACAGAAGTAAACAAACCAATATATGCCTGCTTCATAGACTACACCAAAGCATTTGATAGAGTACACCATAAACAACTTATAGAATGCCTAAAAGAGATACATCTAGACGACATGGACATACGACTAATATGTAATCTATACTGGGAGCAAACAGCAATAATAAAATATAACAAAGAGAACTCTACACCCATTGATATAAAAAGAGGAGTAAGACAGGGATGCATCCTATCACCAAGCTTGTTCAATCTATACACTTAGCAAATCTTTAAAACATCATAGAGATGCCAGGCCTACAAATTAATGGAAAGATAATCAATAACCTAGATATGTTGATGATACTGTACTACTAGCAGAAAATCTTAAAGATCTACAACACTTACTTAATGAAATAAACATGACAAGAAAAAATATGGATTAGATATGAATATCAAAAGGACTAAAACTATGATCATAAACAAAGGAAATACTCAAAACCCACAAGTGGATATCAAAATAGAAGGAATAGACCTGGAGACAGTTCAGAGCTACAACTACCTTGGACATACTATAACCAGTGATGGAAAATGTACAACTGAAATAAACAAAAGAATAGGAATGACAAAAAGTAATTTTAATGTCATGAAGAACATACTAACATGAAAACAAATAACACCAGGGCTAAAACTAAGAATAGCAAAATGTTACATCTCCTCAATATTCCTATATGGTGCAGAAACATGGGCATTAGACAAGAAAACAGAACAGAGAATTGAAGCCTTAGAAATGTGTATATATAGAAGAATATGTAGAATTGGATGGAAAGAAAAGAAAACAAACGATGAAGTCTTAAAACAACTAAAAATGAAAAGAGAACTACTAAGCGCAATTCAAACAAGACAAATGCGATTTTTGGGCCATGTTAAAAGACACAACTGCCTACTAAAAGTAATCCTGGAGGGGAAAATACAAGGTAAAAGAGGCAGAGGCAGACCAAGACTAACATGGACGAGCAACATCAAAAGTTGGACAAATCAGCCTATGACAACCTGCACCATCAAAGCAAGATACAGAGCAGAATGGAGCTCCATGGTAGCCAACCTTCGTTGCGGAGACGGCACTCGATGATGATGATTAGGAACGTAAAATAAATTGTCCACGCAGATAAATTTATTGAGAATCAACTCATATCAAAGTTCCCAGTAATCGTAGAGTCTGGGGTACCCACCTGCACACATTTTTAGAACCCTTCCCTTTTACTCTCTTTAACACCCGTGCCCGCCTGCCTTATCAATTCAAGCCCAGTCAATGCCTGACCAAGTTCTGGACCACACAGAAGTGACTTATTTCCCTTCTTTGAGAGTCTAGCTTATTATCGACATGTAGTTAGATTTCTGTCTATATCCTTATATATTGTTGTGTTGTTGTTTATTGTTACAGCTGAAGGCCTACTTGGCCGAAACGTCGTTCTACTTGTATTGTGTGTCTCATCAACGTAAAGCTGTTACCATGACCCTTTTTCCCTTTCCTTTCAACTTCCATTCTTATCATCAGCTTCACAGCAGCTCCACATTCCCCCCACCCCCTCCAGCTGTGTATGTTTGGATCCATTCAATGTAATTCTTTGTAAGTTTTAATCCCATACTATATTTGTAAGTTTTAATCCCATTCTATATTTGTAAGTTTTAATCCCATTCTATATTTGTAAGTTTAAATCGCATGCTATATTTGTAAGTTTTAATCGCATGCAATATTCGAAAGATTTATTCGCATGCAATATTTGTAAGATTTAATCACATGCTATATTTGTAAGATTTAATCGCATACTATATTTGTAAGTTTTAATCGCATGCAATATTTGTAAGATTTAATCGCATGCAATATTTGTAAGATTTAATCGCATGCTATATTTGTAAGATTTAATCGCATGCTATATTTGTAAGTTTTAATCGCATGCAATATTTGTAAGTTTTAATCGCATGCAGTATTTGTAAGATTTAATCGCATGCTATATTTGTAAGTTTTAATCGCATGCAATATTTGTAAGATTTAATCACATGCTATATTTGTAAGATTTAATCGCATGCTATATTTGTAAGTTTTAATCGCATGCAATATTTGTAAGATTTAATCGCATGCTATATTTGTAAGTTTTAATCGCATGCAATATTTGTAAGATTTAATCGCATGCTATATTTGTAAGATTTAATCGCATGCAATATTTGTAAGATTTAGTCGCATGCAATATTTGAAAGATTTAATCGCATGCAATATTTGTAAGTTTTAATCGCATGCAATATTTGTAAGATTTAATCGCATGCAATATTTGTAAGATTTAATCGCATGCAATATTTGTAAGATTTAGTCGCATGCAATATTTGAAAGATTTAATCGCATATATGTAACAACGCTACTTGGAATAAGTATGAATGGGCATTATTTAATCCGGACATCGTCATATGTGTGTGTGCGTGTATGTGTGTGTGCTCTCCACACCTCCGCCTACTATACCCCGCCCACACAGTAAGCAAATACTCCTTACCGAACATTTAATAACTCGCTGACTCGCAGTTCTATAAACCCACATTTCAACCCCCAATTATTTGACACTCAGCCCGCCTTCCCCTCCTGTCTGGATGCCCCCCCGACTCGACCTGCCCCCTACATGCGTGTGGTGTCTTTGGGGTCACCATGCCAGTTCAGTTCCGATGAAGGGTGAATACTAGCATTTGTTTTAATATGGCTGTGTTTTTTTAGGGTGGAGCCATATATGAGGGGAGGGGCTATTATGGGTTAAGACACGTCAATCATTGATTAGGGGGAATGACAGCACCTCACAGGACTTGAAGATGTAAAATAATGTGGTAGAGGGGCGGGTTCTGTCCAAACCGTGCTGCGGAATGATGGTCTCAAGTTGGATGGATGGATGAGTGTGTGAATGGATGAGTAGGTGGATGGATGGGTGGGTGGGTAGGTGGATGGATGGGTGGGTGAGTGGTGGATGGATGAGTAGGTGGATGGACGGGTGGTGAGTGGGTGGATGGATGAGTGTGTGGATGGATGAGTGTGTGGATGGAAGAGTGTGTGATGGATGAGTAGGTGGATGGATGAGTGGGTGGATGGATGAGTGTGTGGATGGAAGAGTGTGTGGATGGATGAGTGGGTGCATGGATGAGTGTGCGGATGGATGAGTGGGTGGATGGATGAGTGTGTGGATGGATGAGTGTGTGGATGGAAGAGAGTGTGGATGGATGAGTAGGTGGATGGATGAGTGGGTGGATGGATGAGTGTGTGGATGGATGAGTGTGTGGATGGATGAGTGGGTGAATGGATGAGTGGGTGGATGGATGAGTGTGTGGAAGGAAGAGTGTGTGGATGGATGAGTAGGTGGATGGATGAGTGGGTGGATGGATGAGTGTGTGGATGGAAGAGTGTGTGGATGGATGAGTAGGTGGATGGATGAGTGGGTGGATGGATGAGTGTGTGGATGGATGAGTGTGTGGATGGATGAGTAGGTGGATGGATGAGTAGGTGGATGGATGAGTGTGTGGATGGATGAGTGTGTGGATGGATGAGTAGGTGGATGGATGAGTGGGTGGATGGATGAGTGGTGGATGGATGAGTGGGTGGATGGATGAGTGGGTGATGGATGAGTGTGTGGATGGATGAGTGTGTGGATGGAAGAGTCTGTGGATGGATG
>JAVIAB010000145.1:3597419-3689919 GCA_032433765.1 Megaustenia siamemsis | reverse complement strand
ACAGAAAATGATACCAAAATAGGATATCAAAAGCAAGAGGAGCTTTCATTCCACTGGGAAACATATGGAAATCCAAAGAAATTAGGTTAAATACAAAATAAAAATTTTCAACTCAAATGTTAAGTCGGTCCTATTATAAGCTGTGAAACACGGAGAACAACAAAATTGACAATCACGAAGATACAGACTTTCATTAATTGATGCTTACGCAGAATAAAAGGATGGAAATGGCAGGACAAAATCACTAACATAGAATTATGGAAATGTACCAGTCAAATACCAGTGGATAAAGAGATACAGAGAAAACGATGGCGCTGGATAGGACACATACTACGGAAGCCAACTGAGAGTGTTACACAACAGGCCCTTTTGGAATCCCCAGGGGAAAGATAAAGAGGAAGACAAAGGAATTCTTGGAGAAGACAGATAGAAGCAGAGATGAAGATGATGGGGAAGACATGGAATGATCTTAAAAGAATGGCAAAAAACAGAACGACTTGGAAAGTGTTTGTTGAAGATCTATGCTGCACTGGGAGCTAAAAGTGTGTGTTGAAGACATATGCTCCACTGGGAGCTAAAAAGATAGAAGAGACCATAGGGACGTCTGTGTGTATCTAATTACTTCTGCAGTTTTTCCCATTTTATCTCTCTCTCTCCCTCCTCCCCCTCTTTTTTGTGTAAAGTTACAACCACACTTACAAGACACCACACCGTTACATATAAGTATCCCTTTCTGTGTATTGACAAAGCGATACTTTAATTTCCAACCCATTTAAAAACCCTCTTGACCTATTGAAAGAGACTGAATCATTCAAATAAATAACATGAACTAGACAGGACAGTATCGACTTACGAACGACAGCATCCGTGATAGTAGTATTGTATGTTTGGTTCTGACGTCAGCGCTGCTGCTCGAGGCTGGTGCTCGCTGACTTCATCATTACTAATACTGGTATCGGTATCGTTTAATTGCTGGAATTACTCGTTACTGAGCTGTTATCAATGTTATTGAAGATATCGGATGTCACAGGTGTCGGTTTATTGGGACATCTCAGGCGACATGTGTCATTTGTTCTTATCTTGGACTTCTTCACAGGTAACAATGCCTGAGACTGAAGGATTTGATTGAGTCGATCGATGGAACTAGCTTCACGGAACAGGTAGCCATATTGCGATAGGATATTACTAGCTGTTTTTGGTCTGCTGGATAAGAAGAGAAGAAATGGAGTCTGACTTATAACAAAAGTTAATACCTATAACAAAAGTTGTGTATAATGATTTATAACAAAAGTTAATACCTGTAACAATTAGGAAGTTGTGTATAATGATTTATAACAAAAGTTAATATGTATAACAATTAGGAAGTTGTGTATAACAAAGTAAAGGTTTTTGGGAGAACGGAGATTTGCGAGGATGTGAGATTTTCGAAGATGGGAGATTTGCGAGGATGGGAGATTTGTGAGGATGGGAGATTTGCGAGGATGGGAGATTTGTGAGGATGGGAGATTTGTGAGGATGGGAGATTTGCGAGGATGGGAGATTTGCGAGGATGGGAGATTTGTGAGGATGTGAGATTTGCGAGGATGGGAGATTTGCGAGGATGTGAGATTTGTGAGGATGGGAGATTTGTTAGGATGGGAGATTTTGTGAGGATGGGAGATTTGTGAGGATGGGAGATTTGCTAGGATGGGAGATTTTGTGAGGATGGGAGATTTGTCAGGATGTGAGATTTATGAGCATTAGAGATTTGTTAGGAAACGAGATTATTGAGAATAACGAGAAAGAAGACAAGCAACTTTAATTCCAACGACAGGAAGGCTTAATAGAAGATCAGTAAACCAAAATTCATGGTTGCAGCTTGTCGGAGATAAACTTATGCGTAAAAGCAATGTCCAACGTTGAGTCCATAGGCATTGTGCGGGGACACAGCAACGCCATTGAGGAGCATATTTATGCTCATACCCTATACTTGTATCACTTGGTTGCTACCAGCCCTTCAATTCAGTTGTTTTGTTATTTATTGACATAGCTAGTTTGTGGTTATATCGTGTAGATCAGCTTCATCAAATGTGGTCTCACAGAGGTCCACGGGGCCGTTACATGGGCCAGCGAAGGCTTGAAGAATAGCATGATGTTTTGTCGCTAAATAGAATGAATGCATGACAGCACAAATAAAATGCTTGATGGACTTTGGTTTTTAAATCTTGAATCCTGGAAGTCCGCTACTACAAAACGTATTTGATGGGGGTCCGCTACTACAAAACGTATTTGATGGGGGTCCGCTACTACACAACGTATTTAATGGGGGTCCGCAACTACAAAACGTATTTAATGGGGGTCCGCAACTACAAACGTATTTAATGGGGTCTGCAACTACAAAACGTATTTAATGGGGGTCCGCTAAAACAAAACGTATTTAATGGGGGTCCGCTACAACAAACCGTATTTAATGGGGTCCGCTACTACAAAACGTATTTAATGGGGGTCCGCAACTACAAAACGTTTTTAATGGGGGTCCGCTACTACAAAATGTATTAAATGGGGTCCGCAACTACAAAACGTATTTAATGGGGGTCCGCTACTACAAAATGTATTTGATGAGGGTCCGCTACAACTAAATACTTATTTAATGGGGGTCCGCTACTACACAACGTATTTAATGGGGGTCCGCAACTACACACGTATTTAATGGGGGTCCGCAACTACAAAACGTATTTAATGGGGGTCTGCAACTACAAAACGTATTTAATGGGGGTCCGCTACAACAAAACGTATTTAATGGGGGTCCGCTACAACTAACCGTATTTAATGGGGGTCCGCTACTACAAAACGTATTTAATGGGGGTCCGCAACTACAAAACGTTTTTAATGGGGGTCCGCTACTACAAAATGTATTAAATGGGGTCCGCAACTACAAAACGTATTTAATGGGGGCCCGCTACTACAAAATGTATTTGATGAGGGTCCGCTACAACTAAATACTTATTTAATGGGGGTCCGCTACTACACAACGTATTTAATGGGGTCCGCAACTACACAACGTATTTAATGGGGGTCCGCAACTACACAACGTATTTAATGGGGGTCCGCAACTACAAAACGTATTTAATGGGGGTCCGCAACTACAAAACGTATTTAATGGGGGTCCGCTACAACAGAACGTATTTAATGGGGGTCCGCAACTACAAACCGTATTTAATGATGGTCCGCTACTACAAACCGTATTTAATGGGGTCCGCTACAACAAACCGTATTTAATGGGGGTCCGCTACAACATAACGTATTTAATGGGGGTCCGCTTCAACAAACCGTATTTAATTGGGGTCCGCTACTACAAAACGTATTTAATGGGGGTCCGCTACTACAAAACGTATTTAATGGGGGTCCGCTACAACAAACCGTATTTAATGGGGGTCCGCTACAACAAAACGTATTTAATGGGGGTCCGCTACAACAAAACGTATTTAATGGGGGTCCGCTACTACAAACCGTATTTAATGGGAGTCCGCTACAACAAAACGTATTTAATGGGGGTCCGCTACAACAAACATATTTAATGAGGGTCCGCTACAACAAAACATATTTAATGGGGGTCCGCTACAACAAAACATATTTAATGGGGTCCGCTACAACAAAACATATTTAATGGGGTCCGCTACTACAAACATATTTAATGGGGGTCCGCTACAACAAAACATATTTAATGGGGGTCCGCTACAACAAACCGTATTTAATAGGGGTCCGCTACTACAAAATGTATTAAATGGGGGTCCGCAACTACAAACCGTATTTAATGGGGGTCCGCTACAACAGAACGTATTTAATGGGGGTCCGCTACTACAAAACACATTTAATGGGGGTCCGCTACAACAGAACGTATTTAATGGGGGTCCGCTACAACAGAACGTATTTAATGGGGGTCCGCTACAACAAAACATATTTAATGGGGTCCGCTACAACAAAACATATTTAATGGGGGTCCGCTACAACAAACATATTTAATGGGGTCCGCTACAACAGAACGTATTTAATGGGGGTCCGCTACAACAAAACATATTTAATGGCGGTCTGCTACAACAAAACATATTAAAGCGGTCCGCTGCATGCTAGCCAACCTTCGATGCGGAGGCGGCGTTCAATGATAATGATAAATGAGGACAGAACTAAGACTCTCCTGTAGCAACTCGTGTCTGTACCAACAAATATGAAGACTATGTGGATGTCATTGTATGATTTCTGACCACTGAGTGGATACACGAGAAAGGTATCATTGGAACGACACCGCGCCACACTAGGATCCATCACGGACTCTTTCAGTGCCACTACCAAAGCTGCAACCACATCATAAAATGCTCATATTCTGATCATCTCTCAGTGATAGCTGAGTATCATGCAAGTTTTTGGAATGATACACGTTTTTAACAATGATAGATTTTTTACAATGATACATTTCTTTGACATGATACTTTTTTTAGAATGATACATTTTTTCTTTACAGTGATGGATTTTTTTTTGGACAATGATACATTTTTTGACAATGATACATTTTTGACAAAGATACATTTTTTTACAATGATACATTTTTGACAAAGATACATTTTTTTGACAATCTTTGACAAAGATACATTTTTTTACAATGATACATTTTTGACAACGATACATTTTTTGACAATGATACATTTTTTGACAACGATACATTTTTGACAATGATACATTTTTGACAACGATACATTTTTTGACAATGATACATTTTTTGACAACGATACATTTTTTTACAATGATACATTTTTTGACAATGATGTATTTTGGAGAAGTAGGAAATAGAGGTGGGAGAGAATGATGGATGTAGGTGTAAGTGGAGAGAATGATGGATGTAGGTGTAAGTGGAGAGAATGATGGATGTAGGTGTAAGTGGAGAGAATGATGGATGTAGGTGTAAGTGGAGAGAATTATGGATGTATGTGGAAGTAGAGAGAATGATGGATGTAGGTGTAAGTGGAGAGAATTATGGATGTATGTGGAAGTGGAGAGAATGATGGATGTATGTGTAAGTGGAGAGAATGATGGATGTATGTGTAAGTGGAGAGAATGATGAATGTACGTGGAAGTGGAGAGAATGATGGATGTATGTGGAAGTGGAGAGAATGATGTATGTATGTGAAGTGGAGAGAATGATGGATGTATGTGGAAGTGGAGAGAATGATGGATGTATGTGTAAGTGGAGAGAATGATGGATGTACGTGGAAGTGGAGAGAATGACGGATGTATGTGGAAGTGGAGAGAATGATGAATGTATGTGGAAGTGGAGAGAATGATGGATGTATGTGGGAGTGGAGAGAATGATGAATGTAGGTGTAAGTGGAGAGAATGATGGATGTATGTGGAAGTGGAGAGAATGATGGATGTAGGTGGAAGTGGAGAGAATGATGGATGTATGTGGAAGTGGAGAGAATGATGGATGTATGTGGAAGTGGAGAGAATGATGGATGTATGTGGAAGTGGAGAGAATGATGGATGTATGTGGAAGTGGAGAGAATGATGGATGTATGTGGAAGTGGAGAGAATGATGGATGTATGTGGAAGTGGAGAGAATGATGGATGTATGTGGAAGTGGAGAGAATGATGGATGTATGTGGAAGTGGAGAGAATGATGGATGTATGTGGAAGTGGAGAGAATGATGGATGTATGTGGAAGTGGAGAGAATGATGGATGTATGTGTAAGTGGAGAGAATGATGGATGTATGTGGAAGTGGAGAGAATGATGGATGTATGTGAAGTGGAGAGAATGATGGATGTATGTGGAAGTGGAGAGAATGATGGATGTATGTGGAAGTGGAGAGAATGATGGATGTATGTGGAAGTGGAGAGAATGATGGATGTATGTGGAAGTGGAGAGAATGATGGATGTATGTGTAAGTGGAGAGAATGATGGATGTATGTGGAAGTGGAGAGAATGATGGATGTATGTGGAAGTGGAGAGAATGATGGGTGTATGTGTAAGTGAAGAGAATGATGGATGTATGTGTAAGTGAAGAGAATGATGGATGTATGTGGAAGTGGAGAGAATGATGGATGTATGTGGAAGTGGAGAGACTGATGGGTGTATGTGTAAGTGGAGAGAATGATGGATGTATGTATAAGTGGAGAGAATGATGGATGTATGTGTAAGTGAAGAGAATGATGGATGTATGTATAGTGAAGAGAATGATGGATGTATGTGGAAGTGAAGAGAATGATGGATGTATGTGGAAGTGGAGAGAATGATGGATGTATGTGTAGTGGAGAGAATGATGGATGTATGTATAAGTGAAGAGAATGATGGATGTATGTGGAAGTGAAGAGAATGATGGATGTATGTGTAAGTGGAGAGAATGATGGATGTATGTGTAAGTGGAGAGAATGATGGATGTATGTGGAGTGTAGAGATGATGGATGTATGTAGAAGTGGAGAATGATGGATGTATGTGTAAGTGGAGAGAAGGATGGATGTATGTGTAAGTGGAGAGAATGATGGATGTATGTGGGAGTGAAGAGAATGATGGATGTATGTGGAAGTGGAGAGATGATGGATGTATGTGGAAGTGGAGAGAATGATGGATGTATGTGGGAGTGGAGAGAATGATGGATGTATGTGGAAGTGAAGAGAATGATGGATGTATGTGGGAGTGGAGAGAATGATGGATGTACGTGGAAGTGGAGAGAATGATGGATGTACGTGGAAGTGGAGAGAATGATGGATGTATGTGGAAGTGGAGAGAATGATGGATTTACGTGGAAGTGGAGAGAATGATGGATGTATGTGGAAGTGGAGAGAATGATGGATGTACGTGGAAGTGGAGAGAATGATGGATGTACGTGGAAGTGGAGAGAATGATGGATGTATGTGGAAGTGGAGAGAATGATGGATGTATGTGGAAGTGGAGAGAATGATGGATGTACGTGGAAGTGGAGAGAATGATGGATGTACGTGGAAGTGGAGAGAATGATGGATGTATGTGGAAGTGGAGAGAATGATGGATGTATGTGTAAGTAGAGAGAAGCGAGACTTACTAGATTTCTCTGTAAATGATGTAGGTAGAGAGAAGCGAGCGATGAGAGACTTACTAGATTTCTCTGTAAATGATGTAGGTAGAGAGAAGCGAGCGATGAGAGACTTACTAGATTTCTCTGTACATGATGTAGGTAGAGAGAAGCGAGCGATGAGAGACTTACTAGATTTCTCTGTAAATGATGTAGGTAGAGAGAAGCGAGTGATGAGAGACTTACTAGATTTCTCTGAACATAATGTAGGTAGAGAGAAGCGAGTGATGAGAGACTTACTAGATTTCCCTGTACATAATGTAGGTAGAGAGAAGCGAGCGATGAGAGACTTACTAGATTTCTCTGTACATAATGTAGGTAGAGAGAAGCGAGCGATGAGAGACTTACTAGATTTCTCTGTACATAATGTAGGTAGAGAGAAGCGAGCGATGAGAGACTTACTAGATTTCCCTGAACATAATGTAGGTAGAGAGAAGCGAGCGATGAGAGACTTACTAGATTTCCCTGTACATAATGTAGGTAGAGAGACGAGCGATGAGAGACTTACTAGATTTCCCTGTACATAATGTAGGTAGAGAGAAGCGAGCGATGAGAGACTTACTAGATTTCCCTGTACATAATGTAGGTAGAGAGAAGCGAGCGATGAGAGACTTACTAGATTTCCCTGTACATAATGTAGGTAGAGAGAAGCGAGCGATGAGAGACTTACTAGATTTCTCTGTACATAATGTAGGTAGAGAGAAGCGAGCGATGAGAGACTTACTAGATTTCCCTGTACATAATGTAGGTAGAGAGAAGCGAGCGATGAGAGACTTACTAGATTTCCCTGTACATAATGTAGGTAGAGAGAAGCGAGCGATGAGAGACTTACTAGATTTCCCTGTACATAATGTAGGTAGAGAGAAGCGAGCGATGAGAGACTTACTAGATTTCCCTGTACATAATGTAGGTAGAGAGAAGCGAGCGATGAGAGACTTACTAGATTTCTCTGTACATAATGTAGGTAGAGAGAAGCGAGCGATGAGAGACTTACTAGATTTCCCTGTACATAATGTAGGTAGAGAGAAGCGAGCGATGAGAGACTTACTAGATTTCCCTGTACATAATGTAGGTAGAGAGAAGCGAGCGATGAGAGACTTACTAGATTTCCCTGTACATAATGTAGGTAGAGAGAAGCGAGCGATGAGAGACTTACTAGATTTCCCTGTACATAATGTAGGTAGAGAGAAGAGAGCGATGAGAGACTTACTAGATTTCCCTGTACATAATGTAGGTAGAGAGAAGCGAGCGATGAGAGACTTACTAGATTTCCCTGTACATAATGTAGGTAGAGAGAAGCGAGCGATGAGAGACTTACTAGATTTCTCTGTACATAATGTAGGTAGAGAGAAGCGAGCGATGAGAGACTTACTAGATTTCTCTGTACATAATGTAGGTAGAGAGAAGCGAGTGATGAGAGACTTACTAGATTTCTCTGTACATAATGTAGGTAGAGAGAAGCGAGTGATGAGAGACTTACTAGATTTCTCTGTACATAATGTAGGTAGAGAGAAGCGAGCGATGAGAGACTTACTAGATTTCTCTGTACATAATGTAGGTAGAGAGAAGCGAGCGATGAGAGACTTACTAGATTTCCCTGTACATAATGTAGGTAGAGAGAAGCGAGCGATGAGAGACTTACTAGATTTCCCTGTACATAATGTAGGTAGAGAGAAGCGAGCGATGAGAGACTTACTAGATTTCCCTGTACATAATGTAGGTAGAGAGAAGCGAGCGATGAGAGACTTACTAGATTTCCCTGTACATAATGTAGGTAGAGAGAAGCGAGTGATGAGAGACTTACTAGATTTCCCTGTACATAATGTAGGTAGAGAGAAGCGAGCGATGAGAGACTTACTAGATTTCTCTGTACATAATGTAGGTAGAGAGAAGCGAGCGATGAGAGACTTACTAGATTTCTCTGTACATAATGTAGGTAGAGAGAAGAGAGACTTACTAGATTTCCCTGTACATAATGTAGGTAGAGAGAAGAGAGACTTACTAGATTTCTCTGTACATAATGTAGGTAGAGAGAAGAGAGACTTACTAGATTTCTCTGTACATAATGTAGGTAGAGAGAAGAGAGACTTACTAGATTTCCCTGTACATAATGTAGGTAGAGAGAAGAGAGACTTACTAGATTTCCCTGTACATAATGTAGGTAGAGAGAAGAGAGACTTACTAGATTTCTCTGTACATAATGTAGGTAGAGAGAAGCGAGCGATGAGAGACTTACTAGATTTCCCTGTACATAATGTAGGTAGAGAGAAGAGAGACTTACTAGATTTCCCTGTACATAATGTAGGTAGAGAGAAGAGAGACTTACTAGATTTCTCTGTACATAATGTAGGTAGAGAGAAGCGAGCGATGAGAGACTTACTAGATTTCTCTGTACATAATGTAGGTAGAGAGAAGAGAGACTTACTAGATTTCTCTGTACATAATGTAGGTAGAGACAATGAGAGACTTACTAGATTTCTCTGTACATAATGTAGGTAGAGACAATGAGAGACTTACTAGATTTCCCTGTACATAATGTAGGTAGAGACAATGAGAGACTTACTAGATTTCCCTGTACATAATGTAGGTAGAGACAATGAGAGACTTACTAGATTTCCCTGTACATAATGTAGGTAGAGACAATGAGAGACTTACTAGATTTCCCTGTACATAATGTAGGTAGAGACAATGAGAGACTTACTAGATTTCCCTGTACATAATGTAGGTAGAGACAATGAGAGACTTACTAGATTTCCCTGTACATAATGTAGGTAGAGAGAAGCGAGCGATGAGAGACTTACTAGATTTCCCTGTACATAATGTAGGTAGAGAGAAGCGAGCGATGAGAGACTTACTAGATTTCCCTGTACATAATGTAGGTAGAGAGAAGCGAGCGATGAGAGACTTACTAGATTTCTCTGTACATAATGTAGGTAGAGAGAAGCGAGCGATGAGAGACTTACTAGATTTCTCTGTACATAATGTAGGTAGAGAGAAGCGAGCGATGAGAGACTTACTAGATTTCCCTGTACATAATGTAGGTAGAGAGAAGCGAGCGATGAGAGACTTACTAGATTTCTCTGTACATAATGTAGGTAGAGAGAAGCGAGCGATGAGAGACTTACTAGATTTCTCTGTACATAATGTAGGTAGAGAGAAGCGAGCGATGAGAGACTTACTAGATTTCCCTGTACATAATGTAGGTAGAGAGAAGCGAGCGATGAGAGACTTACTAGATTTCTCTGTACATAATGTAGGTAGAGACAATGAGAGACTTACTAGATTTCTCTGTACATAATGTAGGTAGAGACAATGAGAGACTTACTAGATTTCTCTGTACATAATGTAGGTAGAGACAATGAGAGACTTACTAGATTTCCCTGTACATAATGTAGGTAGAGACAATGAGAGACTTACTAGATTTCCCTGTACATAATGTAGGTAGAGACAATGAGAGACTTACTAGATTTCCCTGTACATAATGTAGGTAGAGACAATGAGAGACTTACTAGATTTCCCTGTACATAATGTAGGTAGAGACAATGAGAGACTTACTAGATTTCCCTGTACATAATGTAGGTAGAGACAATGAGAGACTTACTAGATTTCCCTGTACATAATGTAGGTAGAGACAATGAGAGACTTACTAGATTTCCCTGTACATAATGTAGGTAGAGACAATGAGAGACTTACTAGATTTCCCTGTACATAATGTAGGTAGAGACAATGAGAGACTTACTAGATTTCCCTGTACATAATGTAGGTAGAGACAATGAGAGACTTACTAGATTTCCCTGTACATAATGTAGGTAGAGACAATGAGAGACTTACTAGATTTCTCTGTACATAATGTAGGTAGAGACAATGAGAGACTTACTAGATTTCTCTGTACATAATGTAGGTAGAGACAATGAGAGACTTACTAGATTTCTCTGTACATAATGTAGGTAGAGACAATGAGAGACTTACTAGATTTCTCTGTACATAATGTAGGTAGAGACAATGAGAGACTTACTAGATTTCCCTGTACATAATGTAGGTAGAGACAATGAGAGACTTACTAGATTTCCCTGTACATAATGTAGGTAGAGACAATGAGAGACTTACTAGATTTCCCTGTACATAATGTAGGTAGAGACAATGAGAGACTTACTAGATTTCTCTGTACATAATGTAGGTAGAGACAATGAGAGACTTACTAGATTTCTCTGTACATAATGTAGGTAGAGACAATGAGAGACTTACTAGATTTCCCTGTACATAATGTAGGTAGAGACAATGAGAGACTTACTAGATTTCCCTGTACATAATGTAGGTAGAGACAATGAGAGACTTACTAGATTTCCCTGTACATAATGTAGGTAGAGACAATGAGAGACTTACTAGATTTCTCTGTACATAATGTAGGTAGAGACAATGAGAGACTTACTAGATTTCTCTGTACATAATGTAGGTAGAGACAATGAGAGACTTACTAGATTTCTCTGTACATAATGTAGGTAGAGACAATGAGAGACTTACTAGATTTCCCTGTACATAATGTAGGTAGAGACAATGAGAGACTTACTAGATTTCCCTGTACATAATGTAGGTAGAGACAATGAGAGACTTACTAGATTTCCCTGTACATAATGTAGGTAGAGACAATGAGAGACTTACTAGATTTCTCTGTACATAATGTAGGTAGAGACAATGAGAGACTTACTAGATTTCTCTGTACATAATGTAGGTAGAGACAATGAGAGACTTACTAGATTTCTCTGTACATAATGTAGGTAGAGACAATGAGAGACTTACTAGATTTCCCTGTACATAATGTAGGTAGAGACAATGAGAGACTTACTAGATTTCCCTGTACATAATGTAGGTAGAGACAATGAGAGACTTACTAGATTTCCCTGTACATAATGTAGGTAGAGACAATGAGAGACTTACTAGATTTCCCTGTACATAATGTAGGTAGAGACAATGAGAGACTTACTAGATTTCTCTGTACATAATGTAGGTAGAGACAATGAGAGACTTACTAGATTTCTCTGTACATAATGTAGGTAGAGACAATGAGAGACTTACTAGATTTCTCTGTACATAATGTAGGTAGAGACAATGAGAGACTTACTAGATTTCCCTGTACATAATGTAGGTAGAGACAATGAGAGACTTACTAGATTTCCCTGTACATAATGTAGGTAGAGACAATGAGAGACTTACTAGATTTCTCTGTACATAATGTAGGTAGAGACAATGAGAGACTTACTAGATTTCTCTGTACATAATGTAGGTAGAGACAATGAGAGACTTACTAGATTTCTCTGTACATAATGTAGGTAGAGACAATGAGAGACTTACTAGATTTCTCTGTACATAATGTAGGTAGAGACAATGAGAGACTTACTAGATTTCCCTGTACATAATGTAGGTAGAGACAATGAGAGACTTACTAGATTTCCCTGTACATAATGTAGGTAGAGACAATGAGAGACTTACTAGATTTCCCTGTACATAATGTAGGTAGAGACAATGAGAGACTTACTAGATTTCTCTGTACATAATGTAGGTAGAGACAATGAGAGACTTACTAGATTTCTCTGTACATAATGTAGGTAGAGACAATGAGAGACTTACTAGATTTCTCTGTACATAATGTAGGTAGAGACAATGAGAGACTTACTAGATTTCCCTGTACATAATGTAGGTAGAGACAATGAGAGACTTACTAGATTTCCCTGTACATAATGTAGGTAGAGACAATGAGAGACTTACTAGATTTCCCTGTACATAATGTAGGTAGAGACAATGAGAGACTTACTAGATTTCTCTGTACATAATGTAGGTAGAGACAATGAGAGACTTACTAGATTTCTCTGTACATAATGTAGGTAGAGACAATGAGAGACTTACTAGATTTCCCTGTACATAATGTAGGTAGAGACAATGAGAGACTTACTAGATTTCCCTGTACATAATGTAGGTAGAGACAATGAGAGACTTACTAGATTTCCCTGTACATAATGTAGGTAGAGACAATGAGAGACTTACTAGATTTCCCTGTACATAATGTAGGTAGAGACAATGAGAGACTTACTAGATTTCCCTGTACATAATGTAGGTAGAGACAATGAGAGACTTACTAGATTTCCCTGTACATAATGTAGGTAGAGACAATGAGAGACTTACTAGATTTCCCTGTACATAATGTAGGTAGAGACAATGAGAGACTTACTAGATTTCCCTGTACATAATGTAGGTAGAGACAATGAGAGACTTACTAGATTTCCCTGTACATAATGTAGGTAGAGACAATGAGAGACTTACTAGATTTCCTGTACATAATGTAGGTAGAGACAATGAGAGACTTACTAGATTTCCCTGTACATAATGTAGGTAGAGACAATGAGAGACTTACTAGATTTCCCTGTACATAATGTAGGTAGAGACAATGAGAGACTTACTAGATTTCCCTGTACATAATGTAGGTAGAGACAATGAGAGACTTACTAGATTTCCCTGTACATAATGTAGGTAGAGACAATGAGAGACTTACTAGATTTCCCTGTACATAATGTAGGTAGAGACAATGAGAGACTTACTAGATTTCCCTGTACATAATGTAGGTAGAGACAATGAGAGACTTACTAGATTTCCCTGTACATAATGTAGGTAGAGACAATGAGAGACTTACTAGATTTCTCTGTACATAATGTAGGTAGAGACAATGAGAGACTTACTAGATTTCCCTGTACATAATGTAGGTAGAGACAATGAGAGACTTACTAGATTTCCCTGTACATAATGTAGGTAGAGACAATGAGAGACTTACTAGATTTCCCTGTACATAATGTAGGTAGAGACAATGAGAGACTTACTAGATTTCCCTGTACATAATGTAGGTAGAGACAATGAGAGACTTACTAGATTTCCCTGTACATAATGTAGGTAGAGACAATGAGAGACTTACTAGATTTCTCTGTACATAATGTAGGTAGAGACAATGAGAGACTTACTAGATTTCCTGTACATAATGTAGGTAGAGACAATGAGAGACTTACTAGATTTCCCTGTACATAATGTAGGTAGAGACAATGAGAGACTTACTAGATTTCCCTGTACATAATGTAGGTAGAGACAATGAGAGACTTACTAGATTTCCCTGTACATAATGTAGGTAGAGACAATGAGAGACTTACTAGATTTCCCTGTACATAATGTAGGTAGAGACAATGAGAGACTTACTAGATTTCCCTGTACATAATGTAGGTAGAGACAATGAGAGACTTACTAGATTTCCCTGTACATAATGTAGGTAGAGACAATGAGAGACTTACTAGATTTCCTGTACATAATGTAGGTAGAGACAATGAGAGACTTACTAGATTTCTCTGTACATAATGTAGGTAGAGACAATGAGAGACTTACTAGATTTCTCTGTACATAATGTAGGTAGAGACAATGAGAGACTTACTAGATTTCTCTGTACATAATGTAGGTAGAGACAATGAGAGACTTACTAGATTTCTCTGTACATAATGTAGGTAGAGACAATGAGAGACTTACTAGATTTCTCTGTACATAATGTAGGTAGAGACAATGAGAGACTTACTAGATTTCTCTGTACATAATGTAGGTAGAGACAATGAGAGACTTACTAGATTTCTCTGTACATAATGTAGGTAGAGACAATGAGAGACTTACTAGATTTCTCTGTACATAATGTAGGTAGAGACAATGAGAGACTTACTAGATTTCTCTGTACATAATGTAGGTAGAGACAATGAGAGACTTACTAGATTTCTCTGTACATAATGTAGGTAGAGACAATGAGAGACTTACTAGATTTCTCTGTACATAATGTAGGTAGAGACAATGAGAGACTTACTAGATTTCTCTGTACATAATGTAGGTAGAGACAATGAGAGACTTACTAGATTTCTCTGTACATAATGTAGGTAGAGACAATGAGAGACTTACTAGATTTCTCTGTACATAATGTAGGTAGAGACAATGAGAGACTTACTAGATTTCTCTGTACATAATGTAGGTAGAGACAATGAGAGACTTACTAGATTTCTCTGTACATAATGTAGGTAGAGACAATGAGAGACTTACTAGATTTCTCTGTACATAATGTAGGTAGAGACAATGAGAGACTTACTAGATTTCCCTGTACATAATGTAGGTAGAGACAATGAGAGACTTACTAGATTTCTCTGTACATAATGTAGGTAGAGACAATGAGAGACTTACTAGATTTCTCTGTACATAATGTAGGTAGAGACAATGAGAGACTTACTAGATTTCTCTGTACATAATGTAGGTAGAGACAATGAGAGACTTACTAGATTTCCCTGTACATAATGTAGGTAGAGACAATGAGAGACTTACTAGATTTCCCTGTACATAATGTAGGTAGAGACAATGAGAGACTTACTAGATTTCCCTGTACATAATGTAGGTAGAGACAATGAGAGACTTACTAGATTTCTCTGTACATAATGTAGGTAGAGACAATGAGAGACTTACTAGATTTCTCTGTACATAATGTAGGTAGAGACAATGAGAGACTTACTAGATTTCTCTGTACATAATGTAGGTAGAGACAATGAGAGACTTACTAGATTTCTCTGTACATAATGTAGGTAGAGACAATGAGAGACTTACTAGATTTCCCTGTACATAATGTAGGTAGAGACAATGAGAGACTTACTAGATTTCCCTGTACATAATGTAGGTAGAGACAATGAGAGACTTACTAGATTTCCCTGTACATAATGTAGGTAGAGACAATGAGAGACTTACTAGATTTCCCTGTACATAATGTAGGTAGAGACAATGAGAGACTTACTAGATTTCTCTGTACATAATGTAGGTAGAGACAATGAGAGACTTACTAGATTTCTCTGTACATAATGTAGGTAGAGACAATGAGAGACTTACTAGATTTCTCTGTACATAATGTAGGTAGAGACAATGAGAGACTTACTAGATTTCTCTGTACATAATGTAGGTAGAGACAATGAGAGACTTACTAGATTTCTCTGTACATAATGTAGGTAGAGACAATGAGAGACTTACTAGATTTCTCTGTACATAATGTAGGTAGAGACAATGAGAGACTTACTAGATTTCTCTGTACATAATGTAGGTAGAGACAATGAGAGACTTACTAGATTTCTCTGTACATAATGTAGGTAGAGACAATGAGAGACTTACTAGATTTCTCTGTACATAATGTAGGTAGAGACAATGAGAGACTTACTAGATTTCTCTGTACATAATGTAGGTAGAGACAATGAGAGACTTACTAGATTTCTCTGTACATAATGTAGGTAGAGACAATGAGAGACTTACTAGATTTCTCTGTACATAATGTAGGTAGAGACAATGAGAGACTTACTAGATTTCCCTGTACATAATGTAGGTAGAGACAATGAGAGACTTACTAGATTTCCCTGTACATAATGTAGGTAGAGACAATGAGAGACTTACTAGATTTCCCTGTACATAATGTAGGTAGAGACAATGAGAGACTTACTAGATTTCTCTGTACATAATGTAGGTAGAGACAATGAGAGACTTACTAGATTTCTCTGTACATAATGTAGGTAGAGACAATGAGAGACTTACTAGATTTCCCTGTACATAATGTAGGTAGAGACAATGAGAGACTTACTAGATTTCTCTGTACATAATGTAGGTAGAGACAATGAGAGACTTACTAGATTTCTCTGTACATAATGTAGGTAGAGACAATGAGAGACTTACTAGATTTCTCTGTACATAATGTAGGTAGAGACAATGAGAGACTTACTAGATTTCTCTGTACATAATGTAGGTAGAGACAATGAGAGACTTACTAGATTTCCCTGTACATAATGTAGGTAGAGACAATGAGAGACTTACTAGATTTCCCTGTACATAATGTAGGTAGAGACAATGAGAGACTTACTAGATTTCCCTGTACATAATGTAGGTAGAGACAATGAGAGACTTACTAGATTTCTCTGTACATAATGTAGGTAGAGACAATGAGAGACTTACTAGATTTCTCTGTACATAATGTAGGTAGAGACAATGAGAGACTTACTAGATTTCTCTGTACATAATGTAGGTAGAGACAATGAGAGACTTACTAGATTTCTCTGTACATAATGTAGGTAGAGACAATGAGAGACTTACTAGATTTCTCTGTACATAATGTAGGTAGAGACAATGAGAGACTTACTAGATTTCTCTGTACATAATGTAGGTAGAGACAATGAGAGACTTACTAGATTTCTCTGTACATAATGTAGGTAGAGACAATGAGAGACTTACTAGATTTCTCTGTACATAATGTAGGTAGAGACAATGAGAGACTTACTAGATTTCTCTGTACATAATGTAGGTAGAGACAATGAGAGACTTACTAGATTTCTCTGTACATAATGTAGGTAGAGACAATGAGAGACTTACTAGATTTCTCTGTACATAATGTAGGTAGAGACAATGAGAGACTTACTAGATTTCCCTGTACATAATGTAGGTAGAGACAATGAGAGACTTACTAGATTTCCCTGTACATAATGTAGGTAGAGACAATGAGAGACTTACTAGATTTCCCTGTACATAATGTAGGTAGAGACAATGAGAGACTTACTAGATTTCTCTGTACATAATGTAGGTAGAGACAATGAGAGACTTACTAGATTTCTCTGTACATAATGTAGGTAGAGACAATGAGAGACTTACTAGATTTCCCTGTACATAATGTAGGTAGAGACAATGAGAGACTTACTAGATTTCCCTGTACATAATGTAGGTAGAGACAATGAGAGACTTACTAGATTTCCCTGTACATAATGTAGGTAGAGACAATGAGAGACTTACTAGATTTCTCTGTACATAATGTAGGTAGAGACAATGAGAGACTTACTAGATTTCCCTGTACATAATGTAGGTAGAGACAATGAGAGACTTACTAGATTTCCTGTACATAATGTAGGTAGAGACAATGAGAGACTTACTAGATTTCCCTGTACATAATGTAGGTAGAGACAATGAGAGACTTACTAGATTTCCCTGTACATAATGTAGGTAGAGACAATGAGAGACTTACTAGATTTCTCTGTACATAATGTAGGTAGAGACAATGAGAGACTTACTAGATTTCTCTGTACATAATGTAGGTAGAGACAATGAGAGACTTACTAGATTTCCCTGTACATAATGTAGGTAGAGACAATGAGAGACTTACTAGATTTCTCTGTACATAATGTAGGTAGAGACAATGAGAGACTTACTAGATTTCTCTGTACATAATGTAGGTAGAGACAATGAGAGACTTACTAGATTTCTCTGTACATAATGTAGGTAGAGACAATGAGAGACTTACTAGATTTCTCTGTACATAATGTAGGTAGAGACAATGAGAGACTTACTAGATTTCTCTGTACATAATGTAGGTAGAGACAATGAGAGACTTACTAGATTTCTCTGTACATAATGTAGGTAGAGACAATGAGAGACTTACTAGATTTCCCTGTACATAATGTAGGTAGAGACAATGAGAGACTTACTAGATTTCCCTGTACATAATGTAGGTAGAGACAATGAGAGACTTACTAGATTTCTCTGTACATAATGTAGGTAGAGACAATGAGAGACTTACTAGATTTCCCTGTACATAATGTAGGTAGAGACAATGAGAGACTTACTAGATTTCCCTGTACATAATGTAGGTAGAGACAATGAGAGACTTACTAGATTTCTCTGTACATAATGTAGGTAGAGACAATGAGAGACTTACTAGATTTCTCTGTACATAATGTAGGTAGAGACAATGAGAGACTTACTAGATTTCTCTGTACATAATGTAGGTAGAGACAATGAGAGACTTACTAGATTTCTCTGTACATAATGTAGGTAGAGACAATGAGAGACTTACTAGATTTCTCTGTACATAATGTAGGTAGAGACAATGAGAGACTTACTAGATTTCTCTGTACATAATGTAGGTAGAGACAATGAGAGACTTACTAGATTTCTCTGTACATAATGTAGGTAGAGACAATGAGAGACTTACTAGATTTCTCTGTACATAATGTAGGTAGAGACAATGAGAGACTTACTAGATTTCTCTGTACATAATGTAGGTAGAGACAATGAGAGACTTACTAGATTTCTCTGTACATAATGTAGGTAGAGACAATGAGAGACTTACTAGATTTCTCTGTACATAATGTAGGTAGAGACAATGAGAGACTTACTAGATTTCTCTGTACATAATGTAGGTAGAGACAATGAGAGACTTACTAGATTTCTCTGTACATAATGTAGGTAGAGACAATGAGAGACTTACTAGATTTCTCTGTACATAATGTAGGTAGAGACAATGAGAGACTTACTAGATTTCTCTGTACATAATGTAGGTAGAGACAATGAGAGACTTACTAGATTTCCCTGTACATAATGTAGGTAGAGACAATGAGAGACTTACTAGATTTCTCTGTACATAATGTAGGTAGAGACAATGAGAGACTTACTAGATTTCCCTGTACATAATGTAGGTAGAGACAATGAGAGACTTACTAGATTTCCCTGTACATAATGTAGGTAGAGACAATGAGAGACTTACTAGATTTCTCTGTACATAATGTAGGTAGAGACAATGAGAGACTTACTAGATTTCTCTGTACATAATGTAGGTAGAGACAATGAGAGACTTACTAGATTTCTCTGTACATAATGTAGGTAGAGACAATGAGAGACTTACTAGATTTCTCTGTACATAATGTAGGTAGAGACAATGAGAGACTTACTAGATTTCTCTGTACATAATGTAGGTAGAGACAATGAGAGACTTACTAGATTTCCTGTACATAATGTAGGTAGAGACAATGAGAGACTTACTAGATTTCTCTGTACATAATGTAGGTAGAGACAATGAGAGACTTACTAGATTTCTCTGTACATAATGTAGGTAGAGACAATGAGAGACTTACTAGATTTCTCTGTACATAATGTAGGTAGAGACAATGAGAGACTTACTAGATTTCTCTGTACATAATGTAGGTAGAGACAATGAGAGACTTACTAGATTTCTCTGTACATAATGTAGGTAGAGACAATGAGAGACTTACTAGATTTCTCTGTACATAATGTAGGTAGAGACAATGAGAGACTTACTAGATTTCTCTGTACATAATGTAGGTAGAGACAATGAGAGACTTACTAGATTTCTCTGTACATAATGTAGGTAGAGACAATGAGAGACTTACTAGATTTCTCTGTACATAATGTAGGTAGAGACAATGAGAGACTTACTAGATTTCTCTGTACATAATGTAGGTAGAGACAATGAGAGACTTACTAGATTTCTCTGTACATAATGTAGGTAGAGACAATGAGAGACTTACTAGATTTCTCTGTACATAATGTAGGTAGAGACAATGAGAGACTTACTAGATTTCTCTGTACATAATGTAGGTAGAGACAATGAGAGACTTACTAGATTTCTCTGTACATAATGTAGGTAGAGACAATGAGAGACTTACTAGATTTCTCTGTACATAATGTAGGTAGAGACAATGAGAGACTTACTAGATTTCTCTGTACATAATGTAGGTAGAGACAATGAGAGACTTACTAGATTTCTCTGTACATAATGTAGGTAGAGACAATGAGAGACTTACTAGATTTCTCTGTACATAATGTAGGTAGAGACAATGAGAGACTTACTAGATTTCTCTGTACATAATGTAGGTAGAGACAATGAGAGACTTACTAGATTTCTCTGTACATAATGTAGGTAGAGACAATGAGAGACTTACTAGATTTCTCTGTACATAATGTAGGTAGAGACAATGAGAGACTTACTAGATTTCTCTGTACATAATGTAGGTAGAGACAATGAGAGACTTACTAGATTTCTCTGTACATAATGTAGGTAGAGACAATGAGAGACTTACTAGATTTCTCTGTACATAATGTAGGTAGAGACAATGAGAGACTTACTAGATTTCTCTGTACATAATGTAGGTAGAGACAATGAGAGACTTACTAGATTTCTCTGTACATAATGTAGGTAGAGACAATGAGAGACTTACTAGATTTCTCTGTACATAATGTAGGTAGAGACAATGAGAGACTTACTAGATTTCTCTGTACATAATGTAGGTAGAGACAATGAGAGACTTACTAGATTTCTCTGTACATAATGTAGGTAGAGACAATGAGAGACTTACTAGATTTCTCTGTACATAATGTAGGTAGAGACAATGAGAGACTTACTAGATTTCTCTGTACATAATGTAGGTAGAGACAATGAGAGACTTACTAGATTTCTCTGTACATAATGTAGGTAGAGACAATGAGAGACTTACTAGATTTCTCTGTACATAATGTAGGTAGAGACAATGAGAGACTTACTAGATTTCTCTGTACATAATGTAGGTAGAGACAATGAGAGACTTACTAGATTTCTCTGTACATAATGTAGGTAGAGACAATGAGAGACTTACTAGATTTCTCTGTACATAATGTAGGTAGAGACAATGAGAGACTTACTAGATTTCTCTGTACATAATGTAGGTAGAGACAATGAGAGACTTACTAGATTTCTCTGTACATAATGTAGGTAGAGACAATGAGAGACTTACTAGATTTCTCTGTACATAATGTAGGTAGAGACAATGAGAGACTTACTAGATTTCTCTGTACATAATGTAGGTAGAGACAATGAGAGACTTACTAGATTTCTCTGTACATAATGTAGGTAGAGACAATGAGAGACTTACTAGATTTCCCTGTACATAATGTAGGTAGAGACAATGAGAGACTTACTAGATTTCTCTGTACATAATGTAGGTAGAGACAATGAGAGACTTACTAGATTTCTCTGTACATAATGTAGGTAGAGACAATGAGAGACTTACTAGATTTCTCTGTACATAATGTAGGTAGAGACAATGAGAGACTTACTAGATTTCCCTGTACATAATGTAGGTAGAGACAATGAGAGACTTACTAGATTTCTCTGTACATAATGTAGGTAGAGACAATGAGAGACTTACTAGATTTCTCTGTACATAATGTAGGTAGAGACAATGAGAGACTTACTAGATTTCTCTGTACATAATGTAGGTAGAGACAATGAGAGACTTACTAGATTTCTCTGTACATAATGTAGGTAGAGACAATGAGAGACTTACTAGATTTCCCTGTACATAATGTAGGTAGAGACAATGAGAGACTTACTAGATTTCTCTGTACATAATGTAGGTAGAGACAATGAGAGACTTACTAGATTTCTCTGTACATAATGTAGGTAGAGACAATGAGAGACTTACTAGATTTCTCTGTACATAATGTAGGTAGAGACAATGAGAGACTTACTAGATTTCTCTGTACATAATGTAGGTAGAGACAATGAGAGACTTACTAGATTTCTCTGTACATAATGTAGGTAGAGACAATGAGAGACTTACTAGATTTCTCTGTACATAATGTAGGTAGAGACAATGAGAGACTTACTAGATTTCTCTGTACATAATGTAGGTAGAGACAATGAGAGACTTACTAGATTTCTCTGTACATAATGTAGGTAGAGACAATGAGAGACTTACTAGATTTCTCTGTACATAATGTAGGTAGAGACAATGAGAGACTTACTAGATTTCTCTGTACATAATGTAGGTAGAGACAATGAGAGACTTACTAGATTTCTCTGTACATAATGTAGGTAGAGACAATGAGAGACTTACTAGATTTCTCTGTACATAATGTAGGTAGAGACAATGAGAGACTTACTAGATTTCCCTGTACATAATGTAGGTAGAGACAATGAGAGACTTACTAGATTTCCCTGTACATAATGTAGGTAGAGACAATGAGAGACTTACTAGATTTCCCTGTACATAATGTAGGTAGAGACAATGAGAGACTTACTAGATTTCTCTGTACATAATGTAGGTAGAGACAATGAGAGACTTACTAGATTTCCCTGTACATAATGTAGGTAGAGACAATGAGAGACTTACTAGATTTCCCTGTACATAATGTAGGTAGAGACAATGAGAGACTTACTAGATTTCCCTGTACATAATGTAGGTAGAGACAATGAGAGACTTACTAGATTTCTCTGTACATAATGTAGGTAGAGACAATGAGAGACTTACTAGATTTCTCTGTACATAATGTAGGTAGAGACAATGAGAGACTTACTAGATTTCTCTGTACATAATGTAGGTAGAGACAATGAGAGACTTACTAGATTTCTCTGTACATAATGTAGGTAGAGACAATGAGAGACTTACTAGATTTCTCTGTACATAATGTAGGTAGAGACAATGAGAGACTTACTAGATTTCTCTGTACATAATGTAGGTAGAGACAATGAGAGACTTACTAGATTTCTCTGTACATAATGTAGGTAGAGACAATGAGAGACTTACTAGATTTCTCTGTACATAATGTAGGTAGAGACAATGAGAGACTTACTAGATTTCTCTGTACATAATGTAGGTAGAGACAATGAGAGACTTACTAGATTTCTCTGTACATAATGTAGGTAGAGACAATGAGAGACTTACTAGATTTCTCTGTACATAATGTAGGTAGAGACAATGAGAGACTTACTAGATTTCTCTGTACATAATGTAGGTAGAGACAATGAGAGACTTACTAGATTTCTCTGTACATAATGTAGGTAGAGACAATGAGAGACTTACTAGATTTCTCTGTACATAATGTAGGTAGAGACAATGAGAGACTTACTAGATTTCTCTGTACATAATGTAGGTAGAGACAATGAGAGACTTACTAGATTTCTCTGTACATAATGTAGGTAGAGACAATGAGAGACTTACTAGATTTCTCTGTACATAATGTAGGTAGAGACAATGAGAGACTTACTAGATTTCTCTGTACATAATGTAGGTAGAGACAATGAGAGACTTACTAGATTTCTCTGTACATAATGTAGGTAGAGACAATGAGAGACTTACTAGATTTCTCTGTACATAATGTAGGTAGAGACAATGAGAGACTTACTAGATTTCTCTGTACATAATGTAGGTAGAGACAATGAGAGACTTACTAGATTTCTCTGTACATAATGTAGGTAGAGACAATGAGAGACTTACTAGATTTCTCTGTACATAATGTAGGTAGAGACAATGAGAGACTTACTAGATTTCTCTGTACATAATGTAGGTAGAGACAATGAGAGACTTACTAGATTTCTCTGTACATAATGTAGGTAGAGACAATGAGAGACTTACTAGATTTCTCTGTACATAATGTAGGTAGAGACAATGAGAGACTTACTAGATTTCTCTGTACATAATGTAGGTAGAGACAATGAGAGACTTACTAGATTTCTCTGTACATAATGTAGGTAGAGACAATGAGAGACTTACTAGATTTCTCTGTACATAATGTAGGTAGAGACAATGAGAGACTTACTAGATTTCTCTGTACATAATGTAGGTAGAGACAATGAGAGACTTACTAGATTTCTCTGTACATAATGTAGGTAGAGACAATGAGAGACTTACTAGATTTCTCTGTACATAATGTAGGTAGAGACAATGAGAGACTTACTAGATTTCTCTGTACATAATGTAGGTAGAGACAATGAGAGACTTACTAGATTTCTCTGTACATAATGTAGGTAGAGACAATGAGAGACTTACTAGATTTCTCTGTACATAATGTAGGTAGAGACAATGAGAGACTTACTAGATTTCTCTGTACATAATGTAGGTAGAGACAATGAGAGACTTACTAGATTTCTCTGTACATAATGTAGGTAGAGACAATGAGAGACTTACTAGATTTCTCTGTACATAATGTAGGTAGAGACAATGAGAGACTTACTAGATTTCTCTGTACATAATGTAGGTAGAGACAATGAGAGACTTACTAGATTTCTCTGTACATAATGTAGGTAGAGACAATGAGAGACTTACTAGATTTCTCTGTACATAATGTAGGTAGAGACAATGAGAGACTTACTAGATTTCTCTGTACATAATGTAGGTAGAGACAATGAGAGACTTACTAGATTTCTCTGTACATAATGTAGGTAGAGACAATGAGAGACTTACTAGATTTCTCTGTACATAATGTAGGTAGAGACAATGAGAGACTTACTAGATTTCTCTGTACATAATGTAGGTAGAGACAATGAGAGACTTACTAGATTTCTCTGTACATAATGTAGGTAGAGACAATGAGAGACTTACTAGATTTCTCTGTACATAATGTAGGTAGAGACAATGAGAGACTTACTAGATTTCTCTGTACATAATGTAGGTAGAGACAATGAGAGACTTACTAGATTTCTCTGTACATAATGTAGGTAGAGACAATGAGAGACTTACTAGATTTCTCTGTACATAATGTAGGTAGAGACAATGAGAGACTTACTAGATTTCTCTGTACATAATGTAGGTAGAGACAATGAGAGACTTACTAGATTTCTCTGTACATAATGTAGGTAGAGACAATGAGAGACTTACTAGATTTCTCTGTACATAATGTAGGTAGAGACAATGAGAGACTTACTAGATTTCCCTGTACATAATGTAGGTAGAGACAATGAGAGACTTACTAGATTTCCCTGTACATAATGTAGGTAGAGACAATGAGAGACTTACTAGATTTCCCTGTACATAATGTAGGTAGAGACAATGAGAGACTTACTAGATTTCCCTGTACATAATGTAGGTAGAGACAATGAGAGACTTACTAGATTTCTCTGTACATAATGTAGGTAGAGACAATGAGAGACTTACTAGATTTCTCTGTACATAATGTAGGTAGAGACAATGAGAGACTTACTAGATTTCTCTGTACATAATGTAGGTAGAGACAATGAGAGACTTACTAGATTTCTCTGTACATAATGTAGGTAGAGACAATGAGAGACTTACTAGATTTCTCTGTACATAATGTAGGTAGAGACAATGAGAGACTTACTAGATTTCTCTGTACATAATGTAGGTAGAGACAATGAGAGACTTACTAGATTTCTCTGTACATAATGTAGGTAGAGACAATGAGAGACTTACTAGATTTCTCTGTACATAATGTAGGTAGAGACAATGAGAGACTTACTAGATTTCTCTGTACATAATGTAGGTAGAGACAATGAGAGACTTACTAGATTTCTCTGTACATAATGTAGGTAGAGACAATGAGAGACTTACTAGATTTCTCTGTACATAATGTAGGTAGAGACAATGAGAGACTTACTAGATTTCTCTGTACATAATGTAGGTAGAGACAATGAGAGACTTACTAGATTTCTCTGTACATAATGTAGGTAGAGACAATGAGAGACTTACTAGATTTCTCTGTACATAATGTAGGTAGAGACAATGAGAGACTTACTAGATTTCTCTGTACATAATGTAGGTAGAGACAATGAGAGACTTACTAGATTTCTCTGTACATAATGTAGGTAGAGACAATGAGAGACTTACTAGATTTCTCTGTACATAATGTAGGTAGAGACAATGAGAGACTTACTAGATTTCTCTGTACATAATGTAGGTAGAGACAATGAGAGACTTACTAGATTTCTCTGTACATAATGTAGGTAGAGACAATGAGAGACTTACTAGATTTCTCTGTACATAATGTAGGTAGAGACAATGAGAGACTTACTAGATTTCTCTGTACATAATGTAGGTAGAGACAATGAGAGACTTACTAGATTTCTCTGTACATAATGTAGGTAGAGACAATGAGAGACTTACTAGATTTCTCTGTACATAATGTAGGTAGAGACAATGAGAGACTTACTAGATTTCTCTGTACATAATGTAGGTAGAGACAATGAGAGACTTACTAGATTTCTCTGTACATAATGTAGGTAGAGACAATGAGAGACTTACTAGATTTCCTGTACATAATGTAGGTAGAGACAATGAGAGACTTACTAGATTTCTCTGTACATAATGTAGGTAGAGACAATGAGAGACTTACTAGATTTCCCTGTACATAATGTAGGTAGAGACAATGAGAGACTTACTAGATTTCTCTGTACATAATGTAGGTAGAGACAATGAGAGACTTACTAGATTTCTCTGTACATAATGTAGGTAGAGACAATGAGAGACTTACTAGATTTCTCTGTACATAATGTAGGTAGAGACAATGAGAGACTTACTAGATTTCTCTGTACATAATGTAGGTAGAGACAATGAGAGACTTACTAGATTTCTCTGTACATAATGTAGGTAGAGACAATGAGAGACTTACTAGATTTCTCTGTACATAATGTAGGTAGAGACAATGAGAGACTTACTAGATTTCTCTGTACATAATGTAGGTAGAGACAATGAGAGACTTACTAGATTTCTCTGTACATAATGTAGGTAGAGACAATGAGAGACTTACTAGATTTCTCTGTACATAATGTAGGTAGAGACAATGAGAGACTTACTAGATTTCTCTGTACATAATGTAGGTAGAGACAATGAGAGACTTACTAGATTTCTCTGTACATAATGTAGGTAGAGACAATGAGAGACTTACTAGATTTCTCTGTACATAATGTAGGTAGAGACAATGAGAGACTTACTAGATTTCTCTGTACATAATGTAGGTAGAGACAATGAGAGACTTACTAGATTTCTCTGTACATAATGTAGGTAGAGACAATGAGAGACTTACTAGATTTCCCTGTACATAATGTAGGTAGAGACAATGAGAGACTTACTAGATTTCTCTGTACATAATGTAGGTAGAGACAATGAGAGACTTACTAGATTTCTCTGTACATAATGTAGGTAGAGACAATGAGAGACTTACTAGATTTCTCTGTACATAATGTAGGTAGAGACAATGAGAGACTTACTAGATTTCTCTGTACATAATGTAGGTAGAGACAATGAGAGACTTACTAGATTTCTCTGTACATAATGTAGGTAGAGACAATGAGAGACTTACTAGATTTCTCTGTACATAATGTAGGTAGAGACAATGAGAGACTTACTAGATTTCTCTGTACATAATGTAGGTAGAGACAATGAGAGACTTACTAGATTTCCCTGTACATAATGTAGGTAGAGACAATGAGAGACTTACTAGATTTCTCTGTACATAATGTAGGTAGAGACAATGAGAGACTTACTAGATTTCTGTACATAATGTAGGTAGAGACAATGAGAGACTTACTAGATTTCCCTGTACATAATGTAGGTAGAGACAATGAGAGACTTACTAGATTTCCCTGTACATAATGTAGGTAGAGACAATGAGAGACTTACTAGATTTCCTGTACATAATGTAGGTAGAGACAATGAGAGACTTACTAGATTTCCCTGTACATAATGTAGGTAGAGACAATGAGAGACTTACTAGATTTCTCTGTACATAATGTAGGTAGAGACAATGAGAGACTTACTAGATTTCTCTGTACATAATGTAGGTAGAGACAATGAGAGACTTACTAGATTTCTCTGTACATAATGTAGGTAGAGACAATGAGAGACTTACTAGATTTCTCTGTACATAATGTAGGTAGAGACAATGAGAGACTTACTAGATTTCTCTGTACATAATGTAGGTAGAGACAATGAGAGACTTACTAGATTTCTCTGTACATAATGTAGGTAGAGACAATGAGAGACTTACTAGATTTCTCTGTACATAATGTAGGTAGAGACAATGAGAGACTTACTAGATTTCTCTGTACATAATGTAGGTAGAGACAATGAGAGACTTACTAGATTTCTCTGTACATAATGTAGGTAGAGACAATGAGAGACTTACTAGATTTCTCTGTACATAATGTAGGTAGAGACAATGAGAGACTTACTAGATTTCTGTACATAATGTAGGTAGAGACAATGAGAGACTTACTAGATTTCTCTGTACATAATGTAGGTAGAGACAATGAGAGACTTACTAGATTTCTCTGTACATAATGTAGGTAGAGACAATGAGAGACTTACTAGATTTCTCTGTACATAATGTAGGTAGAGACAATGAGAGACTTACTAGATTTCTCTGTACATAATGTAGGTAGAGACAATGAGAGACTTACTAGATTTCTCTGTACATAATGTAGGTAGAGACAATGAGAGACTTACTAGATTTCTCTGTACATAATGTAGGTAGAGACAATGAGAGACTTACTAGATTTCTCTGTACATAATGTAGGTAGAGACAATGAGAGACTTACTAGATTTCTCTGTACATAATGTAGGTAGAGACAATGAGAGACTTACTAGATTTCTCTGTACATAATGTAGGTAGAGACAATGAGAGACTTACTAGATTTCTCTGTACATAATGTAGGTAGAGACAATGAGAGACTTACTAGATTTCTCTGTACATAATGTAGGTAGAGACAATGAGAGACTTACTAGATTTCTCTGTACATAATGTAGGTAGAGACAATGAGAGACTTACTAGATTTCTCTGTACATAATGTAGGTAGAGACAATGAGAGACTTACTAGATTTCTCTGTACATAATGTAGGTAGAGACAATGAGAGACTTACTAGATTTCTCTGTACATAATGTAGGTAGAGACAATGAGAGACTTACTAGATTTCCTGTACATAATGTAGGTAGAGACAATGAGAGACTTACTAGATTTCCCTGTACATAATGTAGGTAGAGACAATGAGAGACTTACTAGATTTCTCTGTACATAATGTAGGTAGAGACAATGAGAGACTTACTAGATTTCTCTGTACATAATGTAGGTAGAGACAATGAGAGACTTACTAGATTTCTCTGTACATAATGTAGGTAGAGACAATGAGAGACTTACTAGATTTCTCTGTACATAATGTAGGTAGAGACAATGAGAGACTTACTAGATTTCTCTGTACATAATGTAGGTAGAGACAATGAGAGACTTACTAGATTTCTCTGTACATAATGTAGGTAGAGACAATGAGAGACTTACTAGATTTCTCTGTACATAATGTAGGTAGAGACAATGAGAGACTTACTAGATTTCTCTGTACATAATGTAGGTAGAGACAATGAGAGACTTACTAGATTTCTCTGTACATAATGTAGGTAGAGACAATGAGAGACTTACTAGATTTCTCTGTACATAATGTAGGTAGAGACAATGAGAGACTTACTAGATTTCTCTGTACATAATGTAGGTAGAGACAATGAGAGACTTACTAGATTTCTCTGTACATAATGTAGGTAGAGACAATGAGAGACTTACTAGATTTCTCTGTACATAATGTAGGTAGAGACAATGAGAGACTTACTAGATTTCTCTGTACATAATGTAGGTAGAGACAATGAGAGACTTACTAGATTTCTCTGTACATAATGTAGGTAGAGACAATGAGAGACTTACTAGATTTCTCTGTACATAATGTAGGTAGAGACAATGAGAGACTTACTAGATTTCTCTGTACATAATGTAGGTAGAGACAATGAGAGACTTACTAGATTTCTCTGTACATAATGTAGGTAGAGACAATGAGAGACTTACTAGATTTCTCTGTACATAATGTAGGTAGAGACAATGAGAGACTTACTAGATTTCTCTGTACATAATGTAGGTAGAGACAATGAGAGACTTACTAGATTTCTCTGTACATAATGTAGGTAGAGACAATGAGAGACTTACTAGATTTCCCTGTACATAATGTAGGTAGAGACAATGAGAGACTTACTAGATTTCTCTGTACATAATGTAGGTAGAGACAATGAGAGACTTACTAGATTTCCCTGTACATAATGTAGGTAGAGACAATGAGAGACTTACTAGATTTCTCTGTACATAATGTAGGTAGAGACAATGAGAGACTTACTAGATTTCTCTGTACATAATGTAGGTAGAGACAATGAGAGACTTACTAGATTTCTCTGTACATAATGTAGGTAGAGACAATGAGAGACTTACTAGATTTCTCTGTACATAATGTAGGTAGAGACAATGAGAGACTTACTAGATTTCTCTGTACATAATGTAGGTAGAGACAATGAGAGACTTACTAGATTTCTCTGTACATAATGTAGGTAGAGACAATGAGAGACTTACTAGATTTCTCTGTACATAATGTAGGTAGAGACAATGAGAGACTTACTAGATTTCTCTGTACATAATGTAGGTAGAGACAATGAGAGACTTACTAGATTTCTCTGTACATAATGTAGGTAGAGACAATGAGAGACTTACTAGATTTCTCTGTACATAATGTAGGTAGAGACAATGAGAGACTTACTAGATTTCTCTGTACATAATGTAGGTAGAGACAATGAGAGACTTACTAGATTTCTCTGTACATAATGTAGGTAGAGACAATGAGAGACTTACTAGATTTCTCTGTACATAATGTAGGTAGAGACAATGAGAGACTTACTAGATTTCTCTGTACATAATGTAGGTAGAGACAATGAGAGACTTACTAGATTTCTCTGTACATAATGTAGGTAGAGACAATGAGAGACTTACTAGATTTCTCTGTACATAATGTAGGTAGAGACAATGAGAGACTTACTAGATTTCCCTGTACTGTACATAATGTAGGTAGAGACAATGAGAGACTTACTAGATTTCTCTGTACATAATGTAGGTAGAGACAATGAGAGACTTACTAGATTTCTCTGTACATAATGTAGGTAGAGACAATGAGAGACTTACTAGATTTCTCTGTACATAATGTAGGTAGAGACAATGAGAGACTTACTAGATTTCTCTGTACATAATGTAGGTAGAGACAATGAGAGACTTACTAGATTTCTCTGTACATAATGTAGGTAGAGACAATGAGAGACTTACTAGATTTCTCTGTACATAATGTAGGTAGAGACAATGAGAGACTTACTAGATTTCTCTGTACATAATGTAGGTAGAGACAATGAGAGACTTACTAGATTTCTCTGTACATAATGTAGGTAGAGACAATGAGAGACTTACTAGATTTCTCTGTACATAATGTAGGTAGAGACAATGAGAGACTTACTAGATTTCTCTGTACATAATGTAGGTAGAGACAATGAGAGACTTACTAGATTTCTCTGTACATAATGTAGGTAGAGACAATGAGAGACTTACTAGATTTCTCTGTACATAATGTAGGTAGAGACAATGAGAGACTTACTAGATTTCTCTGTACATAATGTAGGTAGAGACAATGAGAGACTTACTAGATTTCCTGTACATAATGTAGGTAGAGACAATGAGAGACTTACTAGATTTCTCTGTACATAATGTAGGTAGAGACAATGAGAGACTTACTAGATTTCTCTGTACATAATGTAGGTAGAGACAATGAGAGACTTACTAGATTTCTCTGTACATAATGTAGGTAGAGACAATGAGAGACTTACTAGATTTCTCTGTACATAATGTAGGTAGAGACAATGAGAGACTTACTAGATTTCTCTGTACATAATGTAGGTAGAGACAATGAGAGACTTACTAGATTTCTCTGTACATAATGTAGGTAGAGACAATGAGAGACTTACTAGATTTCTCTGTACATAATGTAGGTAGAGACAATGAGAGACTTACTAGATTTCTCTGTACATAATGTAGGTAGAGACAATGAGAGACTTACTAGATTTCTCTGTACATAATGTAGGTAGAGACAATGAGAGACTTACTAGATTTCTCTGTACATAATGTAGGTAGAGACAATGAGAGACTTACTAGATTTCTCTGTACATAATGTAGGTAGAGACAATGAGAGACTTACTAGATTTCTCTGTACATAATGTAGGTAGAGACAATGAGAGACTTACTAGATTTCTCTGTACATAATGTAGGTAGAGACAATGAGAGACTTACTAGATTTCCCTGTACATAATGTAGGTAGAGACAATGAGAGACTTACTAGATTTCCCTGTACATAATGTAGGTAGAGACAATGAGAGACTTACTAGATTTCTCTGTACATAATGTAGGTAGAGACAATGAGAGACTTACTAGATTTCTCTGTACATAATGTAGGTAGAGACAATGAGAGACTTACTAGATTTCTCTGTACATAATGTAGGTAGAGACAATGAGAGACTTACTAGATTTCTCTGTACATAATGTAGGTAGAGACAATGAGAGACTTACTAGATTTCTCTGTACATAATGTAGGTAGAGACAATGAGAGACTTACTAGATTTCTCTGTACATAATGTAGGTAGAGACAATGAGAGACTTACTAGATTTCTCTGTACATAATGTAGGTAGAGACAATGAGAGACTTACTAGATTTCTCTGTACATAATGTAGGTAGAGACAATGAGAGACTTACTAGATTTCCCTGTACATAATGTAGGTAGAGACAATGAGAGACTTACTAGATTTCTCTGTACATAATGTAGGTAGAGACAATGAGAGACTTACTAGATTTCTCTGTACATAATGTAGGTAGAGACAATGAGAGACTTACTAGATTTCCCTGTACATAATGTAGGTAGAGACAATGAGAGACTTACTAGATTTCTCTGTACATAATGTAGGTAGAGACAATGAGAGACTTACTAGATTTCTCTGTACATAATGTAGGTAGAGACAATGAGAGACTTACTAGATTTCTCTGTACATAATGTAGGTAGAGACAATGAGAGACTTACTAGATTTCTCTGTACATAATGTAGGTAGAGACAATGAGAGACTTACTAGATTTCTCTGTACATAATGTAGGTAGAGACAATGAGAGACTTACTAGATTTCTCTGTACATAATGTAGGTAGAGACAATGAGAGACTTACTAGATTTCTCTGTACATAATGTAGGTAGAGACAATGAGAGACTTACTAGATTTCTCTGTACATAATGTAGGTAGAGACAATGAGAGACTTACTAGATTTCTCTGTACATAATGTAGGTAGAGACAATGAGAGACTTACTAGATTTCTCTGTACATAATGTAGGTAGAGACAATGAGAGACTTACTAGATTTCCTGTACATAATGTAGGTAGAGACAATGAGAGACTTACTAGATTTCCCTGTACATAATGTAGGTAGAGACAATGAGAGACTTACTAGATTTCTCTGTACATAATGTAGGTAGAGACAATGAGAGACTTACTAGATTTCCCTGTACATAATGTAGGTAGAGACAATGAGAGACTTACTAGATTTCTCTGTACATAATGTAGGTAGAGACAATGAGAGACTTACTAGATTTCCCTGTACATAATGTAGGTAGAGACAATGAGAGACTTACTAGATTTCCTGTACATAATGTAGGTAGAGACAATGAGAGACTTACTAGATTTCTCTGTACATAATGTAGGTAGAGACAATGAGAGACTTACTAGATTTCTCTGTACATAATGTAGGTAGAGACAATGAGAGACTTACTAGATTTCTCTGTACATAATGTAGGTAGAGACAATGAGAGACTTACTAGATTTCTCTGTACATAATGTAGGTAGAGACAATGAGAGACTTACTAGATTTCTCTGTACATAATGTAGGTAGAGACAATGAGAGACTTACTAGATTTCTCTGTACATAATGTAGGTAGAGACAATGAGAGACTTACTAGATTTCTCTGTACATAATGTAGGTAGAGACAATGAGAGACTTACTAGATTTCTCTGTACATAATGTAGGTAGAGACAATGAGAGACTTACTAGATTTCTCTGTACATAATGTAGGTAGAGACAATGAGAGACTTACTAGATTTCCCTGTACATAATGTAGGTAGAGACAATGAGAGACTTACTAGATTTCTCTGTACATAATGTAGGTAGAGACAATGAGAGACTTACTAGATTTCTCTGTACATAATGTAGGTAGAGACAATGAGAGACTTACTAGATTTCTCTGTACATAATGTAGGTAGAGACAATGAGAGACTTACTAGATTTCCCTGTACATAATGTAGGTAGAGACAATGAGAGACTTACTAGATTTCTCTGTACATAATGTAGGTAGAGACAATGAGAGACTTACTAGATTTCTCTGTACATAATGTAGGTAGAGACAATGAGAGACTTACTAGATTTCTCTGTACATAATGTAGGTAGAGACAATGAGAGACTTACTAGATTTCTCTGTACATAATGTAGGTAGAGACAATGAGAGACTTACTAGATTTCTCTGTACATAATGTAGGTAGAGACAATGAGAGACTTACTAGATTTCTCTGTACATAATGTAGGTAGAGACAATGAGAGACTTACTAGATTTCTCTGTACATAATGTAGGTAGAGACAATGAGAGACTTACTAGATTTCTCTGTACATAATGTAGGTAGAGACAATGAGAGACTTACTAGATTTCTCTGTACATAATGTAGGTAGAGACAATGAGAGACTTACTAGATTTCTCTGTACATAATGTAGGTAGAGACAATGAGAGACTTACTAGATTTCCCTGTACATAATGTAGGTAGAGACAATGAGAGACTTACTAGATTTCTCTGTACATAATGTAGGTAGAGACAATGAGAGACTTACTAGATTTCTCTGTACATAATGTAGGTAGAGACAATGAGAGACTTACTAGATTTCTCTGTACATAATGTAGGTAGAGACAATGAGAGACTTACTAGATTTCTCTGTACATAATGTAGGTAGAGACAATGAGAGACTTACTAGATTTCCTGTACATAATGTAGGTAGAGACAATGAGAGACTTACTAGATTTCTCTGTACATAATGTAGGTAGAGACAATGAGAGACTTACTAGATTTCTCTGTACATAATGTAGGTAGAGACAATGAGAGACTTACTAGATTTCTCTGTACATAATGTAGGTAGAGACAATGAGAGACTTACTAGATTTCTCTGTACATAATGTAGGTAGAGACAATGAGAGACTTACTAGATTTCTCTGTACATAATGTAGGTAGAGACAATGAGAGACTTACTAGATTTCTCTGTACATAATGTAGGTAGAGACAATGAGAGACTTACTAGATTTCTCTGTACATAATGTAGGTAGAGACAATGAGAGACTTACTAGATTTCTCTGTACATAATGTAGGTAGAGACAATGAGAGACTTACTAGATTTCTCTGTACATAATGTAGGTAGAGACAATGAGAGACTTACTAGATTTCTCTGTACATAATGTAGGTAGAGACAATGAGAGACTTACTAGATTTCTCTGTACATAATGTAGGTAGAGACAATGAGAGACTTACTAGATTTCTCTGTACATAATGTAGGTAGAGACAATGAGAGACTTACTAGATTTCTCTGTACATAATGTAGGTAGAGACAATGAGAGACTTACTAGATTTCTCTGTACATAATGTAGGTAGAGACAATGAGAGACTTACTAGATTTCTCTGTACATAATGTAGGTAGAGACAATGAGAGACTTACTAGATTTCTCTGTACATAATGTAGGTAGAGACAATGAGAGACTTACTAGATTTCTCTGTACATAATGTAGGTAGAGACAATGAGAGACTTACTAGATTTCTCTGTACATAATGTAGGTAGAGACAATGAGAGACTTACTAGATTTCTCTGTACATAATGTAGGTAGAGACAATGAGAGACTTACTAGATTTCTCTGTACATAATGTAGGTAGAGACAATGAGAGACTTACTAGATTTCTCTGTACATAATGTAGGTAGAGACAATGAGAGACTTACTAGATTTCTCTGTACATAATGTAGGTAGAGACAATGAGAGACTTACTAGATTTCCCTGTACATAATGTAGGTAGAGACAATGAGAGACTTACTAGATTTCTCTGTACATAATGTAGGTAGAGACAATGAGAGACTTACTAGATTTCTCTGTACATAATGTAGGTAGAGACAATGAGAGACTTACTAGATTTCTCTGTACATAATGTAGGTAGAGACAATGAGAGACTTACTAGATTTCTCTGTACATAATGTAGGTAGAGACAATGAGAGACTTACTAGATTTCTCTGTACATAATGTAGGTAGAGACAATGAGAGACTTACTAGATTTCTCTGTACATAATGTAGGTAGAGACAATGAGAGACTTACTAGATTTCTCTGTACATAATGTAGGTAGAGACAATGAGAGACTTACTAGATTTCTCTGTACATAATGTAGGTAGAGACAATGAGAGACTTACTAGATTTCTCTGTACATAATGTAGGTAGAGACAATGAGAGACTTACTAGATTTCTCTGTACATAATGTAGGTAGAGACAATGAGAGACTTACTAGATTTCTCTGTACATAATGTAGGTAGAGACAATGAGAGACTTACTAGATTTCTCTGTACATAATGTAGGTAGAGACAATGAGAGACTTACTAGATTTCTCTGTACATAATGTAGGTAGAGACAATGAGAGACTTACTAGATTTCTCTGTACATAATGTAGGTAGAGACAATGAGAGACTTACTAGATTTCTCTGTACATAATGTAGGTAGAGACAATGAGAGACTTACTAGATTTCTCTGTACATAATGTAGGTAGAGACAATGAGAGACTTACTAGATTTCTCTGTACATAATGTAGGTAGAGACAATGAGAGACTTACTAGATTTCTCTGTACATAATGTAGGTAGAGACAATGAGAGACTTACTAGATTTCTCTGTACATAATGTAGGTAGAGACAATGAGAGACTTACTAGATTTCTCTGTACATAATGTAGGTAGAGACAATGAGAGACTTACTAGATTTCTCTGTACATAATGTAGGTAGAGACAATGAGAGACTTACTAGATTTCTCTGTACATAATGTAGGTAGAGACAATGAGAGACTTACTAGATTTCTCTGTACATAATGTAGGTAGAGACAATGAGAGACTTACTAGATTTCTCTGTACATAATGTAGGTAGAGACAATGAGAGACTTACTAGATTTCTCTGTACATAATGTAGGTAGAGACAATGAGAGACTTACTAGATTTCTCTGTACATAATGTAGGTAGAGACAATGAGAGACTTACTAGATTTCTCTGTACATAATGTAGGTAGAGACAATGAGAGACTTACTAGATTTCTCTGTACATAATGTAGGTAGAGACAATGAGAGACTTACTAGATTTCTCTGTACATAATGTAGGTAGAGACAATGAGAGACTTACTAGATTTCTCTGTACATAATGTAGGTAGAGACAATGAGAGACTTACTAGATTTCTCTGTACATAATGTAGGTAGAGACAATGAGAGACTTACTAGATTTCTCTGTACATAATGTAGGTAGAGACAATGAGAGACTTACTAGATTTCTCTGTACATAATGTAGGTAGAGACAATGAGAGACTTACTAGATTTCTCTGTACATAATGTAGGTAGAGACAATGAGAGACTTACTAGATTTCTCTGTACATAATGTAGGTAGAGACAATGAGAGACTTACTAGATTTCTCTGTACATAATGTAGGTAGAGACAATGAGAGACTTACTAGATTTCTCTGTACATAATGTAGGTAGAGACAATGAGAGACTTACTAGATTTCTCTGTACATAATGTAGGTAGAGACAATGAGAGACTTACTAGATTTCTCTGTACATAATGTAGGTAGAGACAATGAGAGACTTACTAGATTTCTCTGTACATAATGTAGGTAGAGACAATGAGAGACTTACTAGATTTCTCTGTACATAATGTAGGTAGAGACAATGAGAGACTTACTAGATTTCTCTGTACATAATGTAGGTAGAGACAATGAGAGACTTACTAGATTTCTCTGTACATAATGTAGGTAGAGACAATGAGAGACTTACTAGATTTCTCTGTACATAATGTAGGTAGAGACAATGAGAGACTTACTAGATTTCTCTGTACATAATGTAGGTAGAGACAATGAGAGACTTACTAGATTTCTCTGTACATAATGTAGGTAGAGACAATGAGAGACTTACTAGATTTCTCTGTACATAATGTAGGTAGAGACAATGAGAGACTTACTAGATTTCTCTGTACATAATGTAGGTAGAGACAATGAGAGACTTACTAGATTTCTCTGTACATAATGTAGGTAGAGACAATGAGAGACTTACTAGATTTCCCTGTACATAATGTAGGTAGAGACAATGAGAGACTTACTAGATTTCTCTGTACATAATGTAGGTAGAGACAATGAGAGACTTACTAGATTTCTCTGTACATAATGTAGGTAGAGACAATGAGAGACTTACTAGATTTCTCTGTACATAATGTAGGTAGAGACAATGAGAGACTTACTAGATTTCTCTGTACATAATGTAGGTAGAGACAATGAGAGACTTACTAGATTTCTCTGTACATAATGTAGGTAGAGACAATGAGAGACTTACTAGATTTCTCTGTACATAATGTAGGTAGAGACAATGAGAGACTTACTAGATTTCCCTGTACATAATGTAGGTAGAGACAATGAGAGACTTACTAGATTTCCCTGTACATAATGTAGGTAGAGACAATGAGAGACTTACTAGATTTCTCTGTACATAATGTAGGTAGAGACAATGAGAGACTTACTAGATTTCTCTGTACATAATGTAGGTAGAGACAATGAGAGACTTACTAGATTTCTCTGTACATAATGTAGGTAGAGACAATGAGAGACTTACTAGATTTCTCTGTACATAATGTAGGTAGAGACAATGAGAGACTTACTAGATTTCTCTGTACATAATGTAGGTAGAGACAATGAGAGACTTACTAGATTTCTCTGTACATAATGTAGGTAGAGACAATGAGAGACTTACTAGATTTCTCTGTACATAATGTAGGTAGAGACAATGAGAGACTTACTAGATTTCTCTGTACATAATGTAGGTAGAGACAATGAGAGACTTACTAGATTTCTCTGTACATAATGTAGGTAGAGACAATGAGAGACTTACTAGATTTCTCTGTACATAATGTAGGTAGAGACAATGAGAGACTTACTAGATTTCTCTGTACATAATGTAGGTAGAGACAATGAGAGACTTACTAGATTTCTCTGTACATAATGTAGGTAGAGACAATGAGAGACTTACTAGATTTCTCTGTACATAATGTAGGTAGAGACAATGAGAGACTTACTAGATTTCTCTGTACATAATGTAGGTAGAGACAATGAGAGACTTACTAGATTTCTCTGTACATAATGTAGGTAGAGACAATGAGAGACTTACTAGATTTCTCTGTACATAATGTAGGTAGAGACAATGAGAGACTTACTAGATTTCTCTGTACATAATGTAGGTAGAGACAATGAGAGACTTACTAGATTTCTCTGTACATAATGTAGGTAGAGACAATGAGAGACTTACTAGATTTCTCTGTACATAATGTAGGTAGAGACAATGAGAGACTTACTAGATTTCTCTGTACATAATGTAGGTAGAGACAATGAGAGACTTACTAGATTTCTCTGTACATAATGTAGGTAGAGACAATGAGAGACTTACTAGATTTCTCTGTACATAATGTAGGTAGAGACAATGAGAGACTTACTAGATTTCTCTGTACATAATGTAGGTAGAGACAATGAGAGACTTACTAGATTTCTCTGTACATAATGTAGGTAGAGACAATGAGAGACTTACTAGATTTCTCTGTACATAATGTAGGTAGAGACAATGAGAGACTTACTAGATTTCTCTGTACATAATGTAGGTAGAGACAATGAGAGACTTACTAGATTTCTCTGTACATAATGTAGGTAGAGACAATGAGAGACTTACTAGATTTCTCTGTACATAATGTAGGTAGAGACAATGAGAGACTTACTAGATTTCTCTGTACATAATGTAGGTAGAGACAATGAGAGACTTACTAGATTTCTCTGTACATAATGTAGGTAGAGACAATGAGAGACTTACTAGATTTCTCTGTACATAATGTAGGTAGAGACAATGAGAGACTTACTAGATTTCTCTGTACATAATGTAGGTAGAGACAATGAGAGACTTACTAGATTTCTCTGTACATAATGTAGGTAGAGACAATGAGAGACTTACTAGATTTCTCTGTACATAATGTAGGTAGAGACAATGAGAGACTTACTAGATTTCTCTGTACATAATGTAGGTAGAGACAATGAGAGACTTACTAGATTTCTCTGTACATAATGTAGGTAGAGACAATGAGAGACTTACTAGATTTCTCTGTACATAATGTAGGTAGAGACAATGAGAGACTTACTAGATTTCTCTGTACATAATGTAGGTAGAGACAATGAGAGACTTACTAGATTTCTCTGTACATAATGTAGGTAGAGACAATGAGAGACTTACTAGATTTCTCTGTACATAATGTAGGTAGAGACAATGAGAGACTTACTAGATTTCTCTGTACATAATGTAGGTAGAGACAATGAGAGACTTACTAGATTTCTCTGTACATAATGTAGGTAGAGACAATGAGAGACTTACTAGATTTCTCTGTACATAATGTAGGTAGAGACAATGAGAGACTTACTAGATTTCTCTGTACATAATGTAGGTAGAGACAATGAGAGACTTACTAGATTTCTCTGTACATAATGTAGGTAGAGACAATGAGAGACTTACTAGATTTCTCTGTACATAATGTAGGTAGAGACAATGAGAGACTTACTAGATTTCTCTGTACATAATGTAGGTAGAGACAATGAGAGACTTACTAGATTTCTCTGTACATAATGTAGGTAGAGACAATGAGAGACTTACTAGATTTCTCTGTACATAATGTAGGTAGAGACAATGAGAGACTTACTAGATTTCTCTGTACATAATGTAGGTAGAGACAATGAGAGACTTACTAGATTTCTCTGTACATAATGTAGGTAGAGACAATGAGAGACTTACTAGATTTCTCTGTACATAATGTAGGTAGAGACAATGAGAGACTTACTAGATTTCTCTGTACATAATGTAGGTAGAGACAATGAGAGACTTACTAGATTTCTCTGTACATAATGTAGGTAGAGACAATGAGAGACTTACTAGATTTCTCTGTACATAATGTAGGTAGAGACAATGAGAGACTTACTAGATTTCTCTGTACATAATGTAGGTAGAGACAATGAGAGACTTACTAGATTTCTCTGTACATAATGTAGGTAGAGACAATGAGAGACTTACTAGATTTCTCTGTACATAATGTAGGTAGAGACAATGAGAGACTTACTAGATTTCTCTGTACATAATGTAGGTAGAGACAATGAGAGACTTACTAGATTTCTCTGTACATAATGTAGGTAGAGACAATGAGAGACTTACTAGATTTCTCTGTACATAATGTAGGTAGAGACAATGAGAGACTTACTAGATTTCTCTGTACATAATGTAGGTAGAGACAATGAGAGACTTACTAGATTTCTCTGTACATAATGTAGGTAGAGACAATGAGAGACTTACTAGATTCTCTGTACATAATGTAGGTAGAGACAATGAGAGACTTACTAGATTTCTCTGTACATAATGTAGGTAGAGACAATGAGAGACTTACTAGATTTCTCTGTACATAATGTAGGTAGAGACAATGAGAGACTTACTAGATTTCTCTGTACATAATGTAGGTAGAGACAATGAGAGACTTACTAGATTTCTCTGTACATAATGTAGGTAGAGACAATGAGAGACTTACTAGATTTCTCTGTACATAATGTAGGTAGAGACAATGAGAGACTTACTAGATTTCTCTGTACATAATGTAGGTAGAGACAATGAGAGACTTACTAGATTTCTCTGTACATAATGTAGGTAGAGACAATGAGAGACTTACTAGATTTCTCTGTACATAATGTAGGTAGAGACAATGAGAGACTTACTAGATTTCTCTGTACATAATGTAGGTAGAGACAATGAGAGACTTACTAGATTTCTCTGTACATAATGTAGGTAGAGACAATGAGAGACTTACTAGATTTCTCTGTACATAATGTAGGTAGAGACAATGAGAGACTTACTAGATTTCTCTGTACATAATGTAGGTAGAGACAATGAGAGACTTACTAGATTTCTCTGTACATAATGTAGGTAGAGACAATGAGAGACTTACTAGATTTCTCTGTACATAATGTAGGTAGAGACAATGAGAGACTTACTAGATTTCTCTGTACATAATGTAGGTAGAGACAATGAGAGACTTACTAGATTTCTCTGTACATAATGTAGGTAGAGACAATGAGAGACTTACTAGATTTCTCTGTACATAATGTAGGTAGAGACAATGAGAGACTTACTAGATTTCTCTGTACATAATGTAGGTAGAGACAATGAGAGACTTACTAGATTTCTCTGTACATAATGTAGGTAGAGACAATGAGAGACTTACTAGATTTCTCTGTACATAATGTAGGTAGAGACAATGAGAGACTTACTAGATTTCTCTGTACATAATGTAGGTAGAGACAATGAGAGACTTACTAGATTTCTCTGTACATAATGTAGGTAGAGACAATGAGAGACTTACTAGATTTCTCTGTACATAATGTAGGTAGAGACAATGAGAGACTTACTAGATTTCTCTGTACATAATGTAGGTAGAGACAATGAGAGACTTACTAGATTTCTCTGTACATAATGTAGGTAGAGACAATGAGAGACTTACTAGATTTCTCTGTACATAATGTAGGTAGAGACAATGAGAGACTTACTAGATTTCTCTGTACATAATGTAGGTAGAGACAATGAGAGACTTACTAGATTTCTCTGTACATAATGTAGGTAGAGACAATGAGAGACTTACTAGATTTCTCTGTACATAATGTAGGTAGAGACAATGAGAGACTTACTAGATTTCTCTGTACATAATGTAGGTAGAGACAATGAGAGACTTACTAGATTTCCCTGTACATAATGTAGGTAGAGACAATGAGAGACTTACTAGATTTCTCTGTACATAATGTAGGTAGAGACAATGAGAGACTTACTAGATTTCTCTGTACATAATGTAGGTAGAGACAATGAGAGACTTACTAGATTTCTCTGTACATAATGTAGGTAGAGACAATGAGAGATACTAGATTTCTCTGTACATAATGTAGGTAGAGACAATGAGAGACTTACTAGATTTCTCTGTACATAATGTAGGTAGAGACAATGAGAGACTTACTAGATTTCTCTGTACATAATGTAGGTAGAGACAATGAGAGACTTACTAGATTTCTCTGTACATAATGTAGGTAGAGACAATGAGAGACTTACTAGATTTCTCTGTACATAATGTAGGTAGAGACAATGAGAGACTTACTAGATTTCTCTGTACATAATGTAGGTAGAGACAATGAGAGACTTACTAGATTTCTCTGTACATAATGTAGGTAGAGACAATGAGAGACTTACTAGATTTCTCTGTACATAATGTAGGTAGAGACAATGAGAGACTTACTAGATTTCTCTGTACATAATGTAGGTAGAGACAATGAGAGACTTACTAGATTTCTCTGTACATAATGTAGGTAGAGACAATGAGAGACTTACTAGATTTCTCTGTACATAATGTAGGTAGAGACAATGAGAGACTTACTAGATTTCTCTGTACATAATGTAGGTAGAGACAATGAGAGACTTACTAGATTTCTCTGTACATAATGTAGGTAGAGACAATGAGAGACTTACTAGATTTCTCTGTACATAATGTAGGTAGAGACAATGAGAGACTTACTAGATTTCTCTGTACATAATGTAGGTAGAGACAATGAGAGACTTACTAGATTTCTCTGTACATAATGTAGGTAGAGACAATGAGAGACTTACTAGATTTCTCTGTACATAATGTAGGTAGAGACAATGAGAGACTTACTAGATTTCTCTGTACATAATGTAGGTAGAGACAATGAGAGACTTACTAGATTTCTCTGTACATAATGTAGGTAGAGACAATGAGAGACTTACTAGATTTCTCTGTACATAATGTAGGTAGAGACAATGAGAGACTTACTAGATTTCTCTGTACATAATGTAGGTAGAGACAATGAGAGACTTACTAGATTTCTCTGTACATAATGTAGGTAGAGACAATGAGAGACTTACTAGATTTCTCTGTACATAATGTAGGTAGAGACAATGAGAGACTTACTAGATTTCTCTGTACATAATGTAGGTAGAGACAATGAGAGACTTACTAGATTTCTCTGTACATAATGTAGGTAGAGACAATGAGAGACTTACTAGATTTCCTGTACATAATGTAGGTAGAGACAATGAGAGACTTACTAGATTTCTCTGTACATAATGTAGGTAGAGACAATGAGAGACTTACTAGATTTCTCTGTACATAATGTAGGTAGAGACAATGAGAGACTTACTAGATTTCTCTGTACATAATGTAGGTAGAGACAATGAGAGACTTACTAGATTTCTCTGTACATAATGTAGGTAGAGACAATGAGAGACTTACTAGATTTCTCTGTACATAATGTAGGTAGAGACAATGAGAGACTTACTAGATTTCTCTGTACATAATGTAGGTAGAGACAATGAGAGACTTACTAGATTTCTCTGTACATAATGTAGGTAGAGACAATGAGAGACTTACTAGATTTCTCTGTACATAATGTAGGTAGAGACAATGAGAGACTTACTAGATTTCTCTGTACATAATGTAGGTAGAGACAATGAGAGACTTACTAGATTTCTCTGTACATAATGTAGGTAGAGACAATGAGAGACTTACTAGATTTCTCTGTACATAATGTAGGTAGAGACAATGAGAGACTTACTAGATTTCTCTGTACATAATGTAGGTAGAGACAATGAGAGACTTACTAGATTTCTCTGTACATAATGTAGGTAGAGACAATGAGAGACTTACTAGATTTCTCTGTACATAATGTAGGTAGAGACAATGAGAGACTTACTAGATTTCTCTGTACATAATGTAGGTAGAGACAATGAGAGACTTACTAGATTTCTCTGTACATAATGTAGGTAGAGACAATGAGAGACTTACTAGATTTCTCTGTACATAATGTAGGTAGAGACAATGAGAGACTTACTAGATTTCTCTGTACATAATGTAGGTAGAGACAATGAGAGACTTACTAGATTTCCCTGTACATAATGTAGGTAGAGACAATGAGAGACTTACTAGATTTCTCTGTACATAATGTAGGTAGAGACAATGAGAGACTTACTAGATTTCTCTGTACATAATGTAGGTAGAGACAATGAGAGACTTACTAGATTTCTCTGTACATAATGTAGGTAGAGACAATGAGAGACTTACTAGATTTCTCTGTACATAATGTAGGTAGAGACAATGAGAGACTTACTAGATTTCTCTGTACATAATGTAGGTAGAGACAATGAGAGACTTACTAGATTTCTCTGTACATAATGTAGGTAGAGACAATGAGAGACTTACTAGATTTCCCTGTACATAATGTAGGTAGAGACAATGAGAGACTTACTAGATTTCTCTGTACATAATGTAGGTAGAGACAATGAGAGACTTACTAGATTTCCTGTACATAATGTAGGTAGAGACAATGAGAGACTTACTAGATTTCTCTGTACATAATGTAGGTAGAGACAATGAGAGACTTACTAGATTTCTCTGTACATAATGTAGGTAGAGACAATGAGAGACTTACTAGATTTCTCTGTACATAATGTAGGTAGAGACAATGAGAGACTTACTAGATTTCTCTGTACATAATGTAGGTAGAGACAATGAGAGACTTACTAGATTTCTCTGTACATAATGTAGGTAGAGACAATGAGAGACTTACTAGATTTCTCTGTACATAATGTAGGTAGAGACAATGAGAGACTTACTAGATTTCTCTGTACATAATGTAGGTAGAGACAATGAGAGACTTACTAGATTTCTCTGTACATAATGTAGGTAGAGACAATGAGAGACTTACTAGATTTCTCTGTACATAATGTAGGTAGAGACAATGAGAGACTTACTAGATTTCCCTGTACATAATGTAGGTAGAGACAATGAGAGACTTACTAGATTTCTCTGTACATAATGTAGGTAGAGACAATGAGAGACTTACTAGATTTCTCTGTACATAATGTAGGTAGAGACAATGAGAGACTTACTAGATTTCTCTGTACATAATGTAGGTAGAGACAATGAGAGACTTACTAGATTTCTCTGTACATAATGTAGGTAGAGACAATGAGAGACTTACTAGATTTCTCTGTACATAATGTAGGTAGAGACAATGAGAGACTTACTAGATTTCTCTGTACATAATGTAGGTAGAGACAATGAGAGACTTACTAGATTTCTCTGTACATAATGTAGGTAGAGACAATGAGAGACTTACTAGATTTCTCTGTACATAATGTAGGTAGAGACAATGAGAGACTTACTAGATTTTCTCTGTACATAATGTAGGTAGAGACAATGAGAGACTTACTAGATTTCTCTGTACATAATGTAGGTAGAGACAATGAGAGACTTACTAGATTTCTCTGTACATAATGTAGGTAGAGACAATGAGAGACTTACTAGATTTCTCTGTACATAATGTAGGTAGAGACAATGAGAGACTTACTAGATTTCTCTGTACATAATGTAGGTAGAGACAATGAGAGACTTACTAGATTTCTCTGTACATAATGTAGGTAGAGACAATGAGAGACTTACTAGATTTCTCTGTACATAATGTAGGTAGAGACAATGAGAGACTTACTAGATTTCTCTGTACATAATGTAGGTAGAGACAATGAGAGACTTACTAGATTTCTCTGTACATAATGTAGGTAGAGACAATGAGAGACTTACTAGATTTTCCTGTACATAATGTAGGTAGAGACAATGAGAGACTTACTAGATTTCTCTGTACATAATGTAGGTAGAGACAATGAGAGACTTACTAGATTTCTCTGTACATAATGTAGGTAGAGACAATGAGAGACTTACTAGATTTCTCTGTACATAATGTAGGTAGAGACAATGAGAGACTTACTAGATTTCTCTGTACATAATGTAGGTAGAGACAATGAGAGACTTACTAGATTTCTCTGTACATAATGTAGGTAGAGACAATGAGAGACTTACTAGATTTCTCTGTACATAATGTAGGTAGAGACAATGAGAGACTTACTAGATTTCTCTGTACATAATGTAGGTAGAGACAATGAGAGACTTACTAGATTTCTCTGTACATAATGTAGGTAGAGACAATGAGAGACTTACTAGATTTCTCTGTACATAATGTAGGTAGAGACAATGAGAGACTTACTAGATTTCTCTGTACATAATGTAGGTAGAGACAATGAGAGACTTACTAGATTTCTCTGTACATAATGTAGGTAGAGACAATGAGAGACTTACTAGATTTCTCTGTACATAATGTAGGTAGAGACAATGAGAGACTTACTAGATTTCTCTGTACATAATGTAGGTAGAGACAATGAGAGACTTACTAGATTTCTCTGTACATAATGTAGGTAGAGACAATGAGAGACTTACTAGATTTCTCTGTACATAATGTAGGTAGAGACAATGAGAGACTTACTAGATTTCTCTGTACATAATGTAGGTAGAGACAATGAGAGACTTACTAGATTTCTCTGTACATAATGTAGGTAGAGACAATGAGAGACTTACTAGATTTCTCTGTACATAATGTAGGTAGAGACAATGAGAGACTTACTAGATTTCTCTGTACATAATGTAGGTAGAGACAATGAGAGACTTACTAGATTTCTCTGTACATAATGTAGGTAGAGACAATGAGAGACTTACTAGATTTCTCTGTACATAATGTAGGTAGAGACAATGAGAGACTTACTAGATTTCTCTGTACATAATGTAGGTAGAGACAATGAGAGACTTACTAGATTTCTCTGTACATAATGTAGGTAGAGACAATGAGAGACTTACTAGATTTCTCTGTACATAATGTAGGTAGAGACAATGAGAGACTTACTAGATTTCTCTGTACATAATGTAGGTAGAGACAATGAGAGACTTACTAGATTTCCCTGTACATAATGTAGGTAGAGACAATGAGAGACTTACTAGATTTCTCTGTACATAATGTAGGTAGAGACAATGAGAGACTTACTAGATTTCTCTGTACATAATGTAGGTAGAGACAATGAGAGACTTACTAGATTTCTCTGTACATAATGTAGGTAGAGACAATGAGAGACTTACTAGATTTCTCTGTACATAATGTAGGTAGAGACAATGAGAGACTTACTAGATTTCTCTGTACATAATGTAGGTAGAGACAATGAGAGACTTACTAGAGATTCCCTGTACATAATGTAGGTAGAGACAATGAGAGACTTACTAGATTTCTCTGTACATAATGTAGGTAGAGACAATGAGAGACTTACTAGATTTCCTGTACATAATGTAGGTAGAGACAATGAGAGACTTACTAGATTTCTCTGTACATAATGTAGGTAGAGACAATGAGAGACTTACTAGATTTCTCTGTACATAATGTAGGTAGAGACAATGAGAGACTTACTAGATTTCTCTGTACATAATGTAGGTAGAGACAATGAGAGACTTACTAGATTTCTCTGTACATAATGTAGGTAGAGACAATGAGAGACTTACTAGATTTCTCTGTACATAATGTAGGTAGAGACAATGAGAGACTTACTAGATTTCTCTGTACATAATGTAGGTAGAGACAATGAGAGACTTACTAGATTTCTCTGTACATAATGTAGGTAGAGACAATGAGAGACTTACTAGATTTCTCTGTACATAATGTAGGTAGAGACAATGAGAGACTTACTAGATTTCTCTGTACATAATGTAGGTAGAGACAATGAGAGACTTACTAGATTTCTCTGTACATAATGTAGGTAGAGACAATGAGAGACTTACTAGATTTCTCTGTACATAATGTAGGTAGAGACAATGAGAGACTTACTAGATTTCTCTGTACATAATGTAGGTAGAGACAATGAGAGACTTACTAGATTTCTCTGTACATAATGTAGGTAGAGACAATGAGAGACTTACTAGATTTCTCTGTACATAATGTAGGTAGAGACAATGAGAGACTTACTAGATTTCTCTGTACATAATGTAGGTAGAGACAATGAGAGACTTACTAGATTTCTCTGTACATAATGTAGGTAGAGACAATGAGAGACTTACTAGATTTCTCTGTACATAATGTAGGTAGAGACAATGAGAGACTTACTAGATTTCTCTGTACATAATGTAGGTAGAGACAATGAGAGACTTACTAGATTTCCCTGTACATAATGTAGGTAGAGACAATGAGAGACTTACTAGATTTCCCTGTACATAATGTAGGTAGAGACAATGAGAGACTTACTAGATTTCCCTGTACATAATGTAGGTAGAGACAATGAGAGACTTACTAGATTTCCCTGTACATAATGTAGGTAGAGACAATGAGAGACTTACTAGATTTCTCTGTACATAATGTAGGTAGAGACAATGAGAGACTTACTAGATTTCTCTGTACATAATGTAGGTAGAGACAATGAGAGACTTACTAGATTTCTCTGTACATAATGTAGGTAGAGACAATGAGAGACTTACTAGATTTCTCTGTACATAATGTAGGTAGAGACAATGAGAGACTTACTAGATTTCTCTGTACATAATGTAGGTAGAGACAATGAGAGACTTACTAGATTTCCCTGTACATAATGTAGGTAGAGACAATGAGAGACTTACTAGATTTCTCTGTACATAATGTAGGTAGAGACAATGAGAGACTTACTAGATTTCTCTGTACATAATGTAGGTAGAGACAATGAGAGACTTACTAGATTTCCCTGTACATAATGTAGGTAGAGACAATGAGAGACTTACTAGATTTCTCTGTACATAATGTAGGTAGAGACAATGAGAGACTTACTAGATTTCTCTGTACATAATGTAGGTAGAGACAATGAGAGACTTACTAGATTTCTCTGTACATAATGTAGGTAGAGACAATGAGAGACTTACTAGATTTCTCTGTACATAATGTAGGTAGAGACAATGAGAGACTTACTAGATTTCTCTGTACATAATGTAGGTAGAGACAATGAGAGACTTACTAGATTTCTCTGTACATAATGTAGGTAGAGACAATGAGAGACTTACTAGATTTCTCTGTACATAATGTAGGTAGAGACAATGAGAGACTTACTAGATTTCTCTGTACATAATGTAGGTAGAGACAATGAGAGACTTACTAGATTTCTCTGTACATAATGTAGGTAGAGACAATGAGAGACTTACTAGATTTCTCTGTACATAATGTAGGTAGAGACAATGAGAGACTTACTAGATTTCCCTGTACATAATGTAGGTAGAGACAATGAGAGACTTACTAGATTTCCCTGTACATAATGTAGGTAGAGACAATGAGAGACTTACTAGATTTCCTGTACATAATGTAGGTAGAGACAATGAGAGACTTACTAGATTTCCCTGTACATAATGTAGGTAGAGACAATGAGAGACTTACTAGATTTCCCTGTACATAATGTAGGTAGAGACAATGAGAGACTTACTAGATTTCTCTGTACATAATGTAGGTAGAGACAATGAGAGACTTACTAGATTTCTCTGTACATAATGTAGGTAGAGACAATGAGAGACTTACTAGATTTCCCTGTACATAATGTAGGTAGAGACAATGAGAGACTTACTAGATTTCCCTGTACATAATGTAGGTAGAGACAATGAGAGACTTACTAGATTCCCTGTACATAATGTAGGTAGAGACAATGAGAGACTTACTAGATTTCTCTGTACATAATGTAGGTAGAGACAATGAGAGACTTACTAGATTTCTCTGTACATAATGTAGGTAGAGACAATGAGAGACTTACTAGATTTCCTGTACATAATGTAGGTAGAGACAATGAGAGACTTACTAGATTTCTCTGTACATAATGTAGGTAGAGACAATGAGAGACTTACTAGATTTCTCTGTACATAATGTAGGTAGAGACAATGAGAGACTTACTAGATTTCTCTGTACATAATGTAGGTAGAGACAATGAGAGACTTACTAGATTTCTCTGTACATAATGTAGGTAGAGACAATGAGAGACTTACTAGATTTCTCTGTACATAATGTAGGTAGAGACAATGAGAGACTTACTAGATTTCTCTGTACATAATGTAGGTAGAGACAATGAGAGACTTACTAGATTTCTCTGTACATAATGTAGGTAGAGACAATGAGAGACTTACTAGATTTCTCTGTACATAATGTAGGTAGAGACAATGAGAGACTTACTAGATTTCTCTGTACATAATGTAGGTAGAGACAATGAGAGACTTACTAGATTTCCCTGTACATAATGTAGGTAGAGACAATGAGAGACTTACTAGATTTCTCTGTACATAATGTAGGTAGAGACAATGAGAGACTTACTAGATTTCCTGTACATAATGTAGGTAGAGACAATGAGAGACTTACTAGATTTCTCTGTACATAATGTAGGTAGAGACAATGAGAGACTTACTAGATTTCTCTGTACATAATGTAGGTAGAGACAATGAGAGACTTACTAGATTTCTCTGTACATAATGTAGGTAGAGACAATGAGAGACTTACTAGATTTCTCTGTACATAATGTAGGTAGAGACAATGAGAGACTTACTAGATTTCTCTGTACATAATGTAGGTAGAGACAATGAGAGACTTACTAGATTTCTCTGTACATAATGTAGGTAGAGACAATGAGAGACTTACTAGATTTCTCTGTACATAATGTAGGTAGAGACAATGAGAGACTTACTAGATTTCTCTGTACATAATGTAGGTAGAGACAATGAGAGACTTACTAGATTTCTCTGTACATAATGTAGGTAGAGACAATGAGAGACTTACTAGATTTCTCTGTACATAATGTAGGTAGAGACAATGAGAGACTTACTAGATTTCTCTGTACATAATGTAGGTAGAGACAATGAGAGACTTACTAGATTTCTCTGTACATAATGTAGGTAGAGACAATGAGAGACTTACTAGATTTCTCTGTACATAATGTAGGTAGAGACAATGAGAGACTTACTAGATTTCTCTGTACATAATGTAGGTAGAGACAATGAGAGACTTACTAGATTTCTCTGTACATAATGTAGGTAGAGACAATGAGAGACTTACTAGATTTCTCTGTACATAATGTAGGTAGAGACAATGAGAGACTTACTAGATTTCTCTGTACATAATGTAGGTAGAGACAATGAGAGACTTACTAGATTTCCCTGTACATAATGTAGGTAGAGACAATGAGAGACTTACTAGATTTCCCTGTACATAATGTAGGTAGAGACAATGAGAGACTTACTAGATTTCTCTGTACATAATGTAGGTAGAGACAATGAGAGACTTACTAGATTTTCTCTGTACATAATGTAGGTAGAGACAATGAGAGACTTACTAGATTTCTCTGTACATAATGTAGGTAGAGACAATGAGAGACTTACTAGATTTCTCTGTACATAATGTAGGTAGAGACAATGAGAGACTTACTAGATTTCTCTGTACATAATGTAGGTAGAGACAATGAGAGACTTACTAGATTTCTCTGTACATAATGTAGGTAGAGACAATGAGAGACTTACTAGATTTCTGTACATAATGTAGGTAGAGACAATGAGAGACTTACTAGATTTCTCTGTACATAATGTAGGTAGAGACAATGAGAGACTTACTAGATTTCTCTGTACATAATGTAGGTAGAGACAATGAGAGACTTACTAGATTTCTCTGTACATAATGTAGGTAGAGACAATGAGAGACTTACTAGATTTCTCTGTACATAATGTAGGTAGAGACAATGAGAGACTTACTAGATTTCTCTGTACATAATGTAGGTAGAGACAATGAGAGACTTACTAGATTTCTCTGTACATAATGTAGGTAGAGACAATGAGAGACTTACTAGATTTCCTGTACATAATGTAGGTAGAGACAATGAGAGACTTACTAGATTTCCCTGTACATAATGTAGGTAGAGACAATGAGAGACTTACTAGATTTCCCTGTACATAATGTAGGTAGAGACAATGAGAGACTTACTAGATTCCCTGTACATAATGTAGGTAGAGACAATGAGAGACTTACTAGATTTCCCTGTACATAATGTAGGTAGAGACAATGAGAGACTTACTAGATTTCCTGTACATAATGTAGGTAGAGACAATGAGAGACTTACTAGATTTCTCTGTACATAATGTAGGTAGAGACAATGAGAGACTTACTAGATTTCTCTGTACATAATGTAGGTAGAGACAATGAGAGACTTACTAGATTTCTCTGTACATAATGTAGGTAGAGACAATGAGAGACTTACTAGATTTCTCTGTACATAATGTAGGTAGAGACAATGAGAGACTTACTAGATTTCTCTGTACATAATGTAGGTAGAGACAATGAGAGACTTACTAGATTTCTCTGTACATAATGTAGGTAGAGACAATGAGAGACTTACTAGATTTCTCTGTACATAATGTAGGTAGAGACAATGAGAGACTTACTAGATTTCCCTGTACATAATGTAGGTAGAGACAATGAGAGACTTACTAGATTTCTCTGTACATAATGTAGGTAGAGACAATGAGAGACTTACTAGATTTCTCTGTACATAATGTAGGTAGAGACAATGAGAGACTTACTAGATTTCTCTGTACATAATGTAGGTAGAGACAATGAGAGACTTACTAGATTTCTCTGTACATAATGTAGGTAGAGACAATGAGAGACTTACTAGATTTCTCTGTACATAATGTAGGTAGAGACAATGAGAGACTTACTAGATTTCTCTGTACATAATGTAGGTAGAGACAATGAGAGACTTACTAGATTTCTCTGTACATAATGTAGGTAGAGACAATGAGAGACTTACTAGATTTCTCTGTACATAATGTAGGTAGAGACAATGAGAGACTTACTAGATTTCTCTGTACATAATGTAGGTAGAGACAATGAGAGACTTACTAGATTTCCCTGTACATAATGTAGGTAGAGACAATGAGAGACTTACTAGATTTCTCTGTACATAATGTAGGTAGAGACAATGAGAGACTTACTAGATTTCTCTGTACATAATGTAGGTAGAGACAATGAGAGACTTACTAGATTTCTCTGTACATAATGTAGGTAGAGACAATGAGAGACTTACTAGATTTCTCTGTACATAATGTAGGTAGAGACAATGAGAGACTTACTAGATTTCTCTGTACATAATGTAGGTAGAGACAATGAGAGACTTACTAGATTTCTCTGTACATAATGTAGGTAGAGACAATGAGAGACTTACTAGATTTCTCTGTACATAATGTAGGTAGAGACAATGAGAGACTTACTAGATTTCCCTGTACATAATGTAGGTAGAGACAATGAGAGACTTACTAGATTTCTCTGTACATAATGTAGGTAGAGACAATGAGAGACTTACTAGATTTCTCTGTACATAATGTAGGTAGAGACAATGAGAGACTTACTAGATTTCTCTGTACATAATGTAGGTAGAGACAATGAGAGACTTACTAGATTTCTCTGTACATAATGTAGGTAGAGACAATGAGAGACTTACTAGATTTCCCTGTACATAATGTAGGTAGAGACAATGAGAGACTTACTAGATTTCTCTGTACATAATGTAGGTAGAGACAATGAGAGACTTACTAGATTTCTCTGTACATAATGTAGGTAGAGACAATGAGAGACTTACTAGATTTCTCTGTACATAATGTAGGTAGAGACAATGAGAGACTTACTAGATTTCCCTGTACATAATGTAGGTAGAGACAATGAGAGACTTACTAGATTTCTCTGTACATAATGTAGGCTGCTGTCACCAGTGCTGCTATTCCTAGGGCGAAGGAGAGAATTATCTGGGGATTGAGAAATGTTGGTGGTGAATGTTGGTGGTGAATTGTTGGTGGTGAATTGTTGGTGGTGAATTGTTGGTGGTGAATGTTGGTGGTGAATTGTTGGGGTGAATTGTTGGTGGTGAATTGTTGGTGGTGAATTGTTGGTGGTGAATTGTGGTGGTGAATTGTTGGTGGTGAATTGTTGGTGGTGAATTGTTGGTGGTGAATTGTGGTGGTGAATTGTGTGGTGAATTGTTGGTGGGAATGAATGTGGTGGTGAATTGTGGTGTGTGAATTGTGGTGTGTGAATTGTTGATGGTGGATTGTTGTTGGTAAATTGTTGAGGTGAAATATTGTTGGTGGTGAATTGTTGATGGTGAAATATTGTGGTGGTGAATTGTTGATGGTGAATTGTTGGTGGTGAATTGTTGGTGGTGAATTGTTGGTGGTGAAATGTTGGTGGTGAATTGTTAGTGGTGAATTGTGGTGGTGAATTGTTGATGGTGGATTGTTGTTGGTAAATGTTGATGGTGAATATGTTGGTGGTGAATTGTTGATGGTGAAATATTGTTGGTGGTGAATTGTTGATGGTAAATTGTTGATGGTGAATTGTTGTTGGTGAATGTTGTTTGTAATTTGCTGGTTCTGAATGAAGTAGAGACGAAGCTACAAGACACACTTATGGTAGCCTGATATCTGAGCTACTTCACACACTGTAGGACCGAAACTGTGGTCCACAGAAGTAGCCTATGGGAAATCGATGAAGGCTCCTTCTTAGATGGTGACGTATGACGGTCTGTGTGTTTATATGTACAACAATGGATGTCCATTGAAGGAATAATGCCTATTTCGTAATGTAAAGACAATAACATGACACATACACACACGAGCGCGCACACACAGTTGATTTTTTTTCTTTAAAATGAGTTTACCGGAACGCTATTTTGTTTAACACATTCGCCAGCTTTATATATCTCTAAACAAGTCCCTTGGGACTGAATCTTGCATGAATCTCACTTGTTCCTATATTTGGGACTGAATCTTGCATGAATCTCACTTGTTCCTATATTTGGGACTGAATCTTGCATGAATCTCACTTGTTCCTATATTTGGGACAGAATCTTGCATGAATCTCACTTGTTCCTATATTTGGACTGAATCTTGCATGAATCTCACTTGTTCCTATATTTGGGACTGAATCTTGCATGAATCTCACTTGTTCCTATATTGGGACTGAATCTTGCATGAATCTCACTTGTTCCTATATTTTACCCACGCAGGGGTGTGTGCAGGTGTCCTTTCAATCATTTAGTCACTTTGTTTCGTTCGAGGATATGGTACCCATTTATATGTTTGGGTGGACAAGAACGTGTTCGACAGGGAAACGATGCTCATCACAGATGCTACATGTACACGAATATATTCTCACTCACTCACTCACTCACTCACTCACTCACTCACTCACTCACTCACTCACTCACTCACTCACTCACTCACTCACCCACTAAATTACTCACTCATTCTCACAACCGCTCACTCACTCACTCACTCACTCACTCACATCACCAACAAATCTAAAAACATGACAGAAGCAACCATCTCACTTACCCACTTACGTTCCCTCATAAAATCCTTCACGATTTGCATATTTCACAACAAATGTCAGGTCTTCAATCTACACAATCAACAACTCTTGGCAATCTTGCAAAAGTTCAATCTTTGTCAATCGTTTCAAATAAATAAATAAATAAGATTCTCGTATAAGTCTCTTTGTGTGTATATTATAACCAATTGTAGGAAAGTGGCTTATAATCGCAATTTGTAATTATTGGAAACAGCTGTTGAAGATGGTCTTATAAGTCACTCCTTGCATAGGTCACTAAGAGCTGACTCAATGTAGGGGGTCTGCACAACCAAGCACGTATGGACAACGATGTTTCTTGACACAACCTTTGATGGCAACCTCCTAATTTAGAAAACGGTTCGATATAATTAATCGCTGATTTTAAATAACTGTTCGATATAATTTATCCCTGAATTGAAATAATTTTAATATGTAATTAATCACTGAACTTAAATACTGATCGATGTAATTAATCCCGAAATTAGCTCTAATCGTTTTATGTAGACCTATCTTTTCTAAAACCTAAATTCGGTATCTCTAAAATCGTGTCTATGACACCGCTTTACCTAAAACTGTCAACGCAAGAGGCTATCACGGCATGTCTACGTTAGTGTCAGTGTGAGCACATCCTTAAGTGATAGACTTCTTAAATATAACCTTCCCGTCCTATTCGAGGAAATAGGACGGGAAAAAACACAATTGAGAAAAACATATGATTATGTGGGCGTGTTTGTTGGTACGTGTTATTATCGTTTGTCTTGCTCGAGTTTTCATCACATGGGTTTTCCAGTTATGACTTGGTGGTTCACTGACTGGGGTTAACCGTTTAGAACTAGTGATGGTAGCGTTAGTTTCCTATTTCTTTTGTTGAAGTTTTGACCAAGTATAGTTGTGATTGTGGTTTATAATTTAACAACAAAATCCGCAGCCACATTTTGAGAATGTGTTATCAGAGACTGTCGTGTTGATGGTAATTAGAAGATTGGTTCTGACCGAATTTTAGTTGTTGACTCCACTTGTGTTGGTCAACACTTTCATGGGCACATCTTTTGATGACGTACGGTGTTTTTCTTTCGCCAGCTTCTACCTCTGATGAAGTACCTACAGACTAGGAACTGAATTTTGCGTGTTAATCCATTTTTCCCGGGCAGTCGTGTGCACAGGGTCCCTCGCCACACAGGCGGATAACTCCGATTTCGGAGTACTCATATTTTTTTCCGTCGATGAGTAATTGACGTTTCAAGCCGGGCCTCGCTGCTGAGACTAGGGGTGGTTGCCGCAGAGAGAAATCATAAATAAAAATCCCAACTTGTGCAGCCGGGATTTGAACCCACAACCTCTCTGTCTCAAGGCCGGCGTCTTGCCTCGAGATCAACCAGTCCCCCATGACGTACGTTTCCGTACTATCGTCATAGTTAATGGGTTGGCTGGATGGTGTGTGTAGAACTGTGGTCTTTTGTGGGATGGTGTGTGTGGAACTGTGGTCCTTTGTGGGATGGTGTGTGTAGAACTGTGGTCTTTTGTGGGATGGTGTGTGTGGAACTGTGGTCTTTTGTGGGATGGTGTGTGTGGAACTGTGGTCTTTTGTGGGATGGTGTGTGTGGAACTGTGGTCTTTTGTGGGATGGTGTGTGTGGAACTGTGGTCTTTTGTGAGATGGTGTGTGTGGAACTGTGGTCTTTTGTGGGATGGTGTGTGTGGAACTGTGGTCTTTTGTGGGATGGTGTGTGTGGAACTGTGGTCTTTTGTGGGATGGTGTGTGTGGAACTGTGGTCTTTTGTGGGATGGTGTGTGTGGAACTGTGGTCTTTTGTGGGATGGTGTGTGTAGAACTGTGGTCTTTTGTGGGATGGTGTGTGTAGAACTGTGGTCTTTTGTGGGATGGTGTGTGTAGAACTGTGGTCTTTTGTGGGATGGTGTGGTGTGGAACTGTGGTCTTTTGTGGGATGGTGTGTGTGGAACTGTGGTCTTTTGTGAGATGGTGTGTGTGGAACTGTGGTCTTTTGTGAGATGGTGTGTGTGGAACTGTGGTCTTTTGTGAGATGGTGTGTGTGGAACTGTGGTCTTTTGTGGGATGGTGTGTGTGGAACTGTGGTCTTTTGTGGGATGGTGTGTGTAGAACTGTGGTCTTTTGTGAGATTAGTGAGATGGTGTGTGTAGAACTGTGGTCTTTTGTGAGATGGTGTGTGTGGAACTGTGGTCTTTTGTGAGATGGTGTGTGTGGAACTGTGGTCTTTTGTGGGATGGTGTGTGTAGAACTGTGGTCTTTTGTGGGATGGTGTGTGTAGAACTGTGGTCTTTTGTGAGATTAGTGAGATGGTGTGTGTAGAACTGTGGTCTTTTGTGAGATGGTGTGTGTGGAACTGTGGTCTTTTGTGAGATGGTGTGTGTGGAACTGTGGTCTTTTGTGGGATGGTGTGTGTAGAACTGTGGTCTTTTGTGGGATGGTGTGTGTAAAACTGTGGTCTTTTGTGGGATGGTGTGTGTGGAACTGTGGTCTTTTGTGGGATGGTGTGTGTAGAACTGTGGTCTTTTGTGGGATGGTGTGTGTAGAACTGTGGTCTTTTGTGAGATTAGTGAGATGGTGTGTGTAGAACTGTGGTCTTTTGTGAGATGGTGTGTGTGGAACTGTGATCTTTTGTGGGATGGTGTGTGTAGAACTGTGGTCTTTTGTGAGATGGTGTGTGTGGAACTGTGGTCTTTTGTCGGATGGTGTGTGTAGAACTGTGGTCTTTTGTGGATGGTGTGTGTAGAACTGTGGTCTTTTGTGAGATTAGTGAGATGGTGTGTGTAGAACTGTGGTCTTTTGTGAGATGGTGTGTGTGGAACTGTGGTCTTTTGTGAGATGGTGTGTGTGGAACTGTGGTCTTTTGTGAGATGGAGTGTGTGGAACTGAGGTCTTTTGTGGGATGGTGTGTGTGGAACTGTGGTCTTTTGTGGGATGATGTGTGTAGAACTGTGGTCTTTTGTGAGATTAGTGAGATGGTGTGTGTAGAACTGTGGTCTTTTGTGAGATGGTGTGTGTGGAACTGTGGTCCTTTGTGAGATGGTGTGTGTGGAACTGTGGTCTTTTGTGGGATGGTGTGTGTAGAACTGTGGTCTTTTGTGAGATTAGTGAGATGGTGTGTGTAGAACTGTGGTCTTTTGTGAGATGGTGTGTGTGGAACTGTGGTCTTTTGTGAGATGGTGTGTGTGGAACTGTGGTCTTTTGTGAGATGGTGTGTGTGGAACTGTGGTCTTTTGTGGGATGGTGTGTGTAGAACTGTGGTCTTTTGTGAGATTAGTGAGATGGTGTGTGTAGAACTGTGGTCTTTTGTGAGATGGTGTGTGTGGAACTGTGGTCTTTTGTGAGATGGTGTGTGTAGAACTGTGGTCTTTTGTGAGATTAGTGAGATGGTGTGTGTAGAACTGTGGTCTTTTGTGAGATGGTGTGTGTGGAACTGTGGTCTTTTGTGAGATGGTGTGTGTAGAACTGTGGTCTTTTGTGAGATGGTGTGTGTGGAACTGTGGTCTTTTGTGAGATTAGTGAGATGGTGTGTGTAGAACTGTGGTCTTTTGTGAGATGGTGTGTGTAGAACTGTGGTCTTTTGTGAGATGGTGTGTGTAGAACTGTGGTCTTTTGTGAGATGGTGTGTGTAGAACTGTGGTCTTTTGTGAGATGGTGTGTGTAGAACTGTGGTCTTTTGTGAGATGGTGTGTGTAGAACTGTGGTCTTTTGTGAGATGGTGTGTGTAGAACTGTGGTCTTTGGTGAGATGGTGTACGTGGAACTGTGGTCTTTTGTGAGATTAGTGAGATGGTGTACGTAGAACTGTTGTCTTTTGTGAGATTAGTGAGATGGTGTACGTGGAACTGTTGTCTTTTGTGAGATTAGTGAGATGGTGTACGTGGAACTGTTGTCTTTTGTGAGATTAGTGAGATGGTGTACGTGGAACTGTTGTCTTTTGTGAGATTAGTGAGATGGTGTACGTGGAACTGTTGTCTTTTGTGAGATTAGTGAGATGGTGTACGTGGAACTGTGGTCTTTTGTGAGATTAGTGAGATGGTGTACGTGGAACTGTTGTCTTTTGTGAGATTAGTGAGATGGTGTACGTGGAACTGTTGTCTTTTGTGAGATTAGTGAGATGGTGTACGTGGAACTGTTGTCTTTTGTGAGATTAGTGAGATGGTGTGTGTAGAACTGTGGTCTTTTGTGAGATTAGTGAGATGGTGTGTGTAGAACTGTGATCTTTTGTGAGATTAGTGAGATGGTGTGTGTAGAACTGTGGTCTTTTGTGAGATTAGTGAGATGGTGTGTGTAGAACTGTGGTCTTTTGTGAGATTAGTGAGATGGTGTGTGTAGAACTGTGGTCTTTTGTGAGATTAGTGAGATGGTGTGTGTAGAACTGTGGTCTTTTGTGAGATTAGTGAGATGGTGTGTGTAGAACTGTGGTCTTTTGTGAGATTAGTGAGATGGTGTGTGTAGAACTGTGGTCTTTTGTGAGATTAGTGAGATGGTGTGTGTAGAACTGTGGTCTTTTGTGAGATTAGTGAGATGGTGTGTGTAGAACTGTGGTCTTTTGTGAGATTAGTGAGATGGTGTGTGTAGAACTGTGATCTTTTGTGAGATTAGTGAGATGGTGTGTGTAGAACTGTGATCTTTTGTGAGATTAGTGAGATGGTGTGTGAAGAACTGTGGTCTTTTGTGAGATTAGTGAGATGGTGTGTGTAGAACTGTGGTCTTTTGTGAGATTAGTGAGATGGTGTGTGTAGAACTGTGATCTTTTGTGAGATTAGTGAGATGGTGTGTGTAGAACTGTGATCTTTTGTGAGATTAGTGAGATGGTGTGTGTAGAACTGTGATCTTTTGTGAGATTAGTGAGATGGTGTGTGTAGAACTGTGATCTTTTGTGAGATTAGTGAGATGGTGTGTGTAGAACTGTGATCTTTTGTGAGATTAGTGAGATGGTGTGTGTAGAACTGTGATCTTTTGTGAGATTAGTGAGATGGTGTGTGTAGAACTGTGATCTTTTGTGAGATTAGTGAGATGGTGTACGTGGAACTGTGGTCTTTTGTGAGATTAGTGAGATGGTGTGTGTAGAACTGTGATCTTTTGTGAGATGGTGTGTGTAGAACTGTGATCTTTTGTGAGATTAGTGAGATGGTGTGTGTAGAACTGTGATATTTTGTGAGATTAGTGAGATGGTGTGTGTAGAACTGTGATCTTTTGTGAGATGGTGTGTGTAGAACTCTGATCTTTTGTGAGATTAGTGAGATGGTGTGTGTAGAACTGTGGTCTTTTGTGAGATTAGTGAGATGGTGTGTGTAGAACTGTGGTCTTTTGTGAGATTAGTGAGATGGTGTGTGTAGAACTGTGGTCTTTTGTGAGATTAGTGAGATGGTGTGTGTAGAACTGTGGTCTTTTGTGAGATTAGTGAGATGGTGTGTGTAGAACTGTGGTCTTTTGTGAGATTAGTGAGATGGTGTGTGTAGAACTGTGGTCTTTTGTGAGATTAGTGAGATGGTGTGTGTAGAACTGTGGTCTTTTGTGAGATTAGTGAGATGGTGTGTGTAGAACTGTGGTCTTTTGTGAGATTAGTGAGATGGTGTGTGTAGAACTGTGATCTTTTGTGAGATTAGTGAGATGGTGTGTGTAGAACTGTGGTCTTTTGTGAGATTAGTGAGATGGTGTGTGTAGAACTGTGATCTTTTGTGAGATTAGTGAGATGGTGTGTGTAGAACTGTGATCTTTTGTGAGATTAGTGAGATGGTGTGTGTAGAACTGTGATCTTTTGTGAGATTAGTGAGATGGTGTGTGTAGAACTGTGATCTTTTGTGAGATGGTGTGTGTAGAACTGTGATCTTTTGTGAGATTAGTGAGATGGTGTGTGTAGAACTGTGATCTTTTGTGAGATTAGTGAGATGGTGTGTGTAGAACTGTGATCTTTTGTGAGATTAGTGAGATGGTGTGTGTAGAACTGTGATCTTTTGTGAGATGGTGTGTGTAGAACTGTGATCTTTTGTGAGATTAGTGAGATGGTGTGTGTAGAACTGTGATCTTTTGTGAGATTAGTGAGATGGTGTGTGTAGAACTGTGATCTTTTGTGAGATGGTGTGTGTAGAACTGTGATCTTTTGTGAGATGGTGTGTGTAGAACTGTGATCTTTTGTGAGATGGTGTGTGTAGAACTGTGATCTTTTGTGAGATGGTGTGTGTAGAACTGTGATCTTTTGTGAGATGGTGTGTGTAGAACTGTGATCTTTTGTGAGATGGTGTGTGTAGAACTGTGATCTTTTGTGAGATTAGTGAGATGGTGTGTGTAGAACTGTGATCTTTTGTGAGATGATGTGTGTAGAACTGTGATCTTTTGTGAGATTAGTGAGATGGTGTGTGTAGAACTGTGATCTTTTGTGAGATGGTGTGTGTAGAACTGTGATCTTTTGTGAGATTAGTGAGATGGTGTGTGTAGAACTGTGATCTTTTGTGAGATTAGTGAGATGGTGTGTGTAGAACTGTGATCTTTTGTGAGATTAGTGAGATGGTGTGTGTAGAACTGTGATCTTTTGTGAGATTAGTGAGATGGTGTGTGTAGAACTGTGATCTTTTGTGAGATTAGTGAGATGGTGTGTGTAGAACTGTGATCTTTTGTGAGATTAGTGAGATGGTGTGTGTAGAACTGTGGTCTTTTGTGAGATTAGTGAGATGGTGTGTGTAGAACTGTGATCTTTTGTGAGATTAGTGAGATGGTGTGTGTAGAACTGTGATCTTTTGTGAGATGGTGTGTGTAGAACTGTGATCTTTTGTGAGATTAGTGAGATGGTGTGTGTAGAACTGTGATCTTTTGTGAGATTAGTGAGATGGTGTGTGTAGAACTGTGATCTTTTGTGAGATTAGTGAGATGGTATGTGTAGAACTGTGATCTTTTGTGAGATTAGTGAGATGGTGTGTGTAGAACTGTGATCTTTTGTGAGATTAGTGAGATGGTGTGTGTAGAACTGTGATCTTTTGTGAGATTAGTGAGATGGTGTGTGTAGAACTGTGATCTTTTGTGAGATTAGTGAGATGGTGTGTGTAGAACTGTGATCTTTTGTGAGATTAGTGAGATGGTGTGTGTAGAACTGTGATCTTTTGTGAGATGGTGTGTGTAGAACTGTGATCTTTTGTGAGATGGTGTGTGTAGAACTGTGATCTTTTGTGAGATGGTGTGTGTAGAACTGTGATCTTTTGTGAGATGGTGTGTGTAGAACTGTGATCTTTTGTGAGATGGTGTGTGTAGAACTGTGATCTTTTGTGAGATGGTGTGTGTAGAACTGTGATCTTTTGTGAGATGGTGTGTGTAGAACTGTGATCTTTTGTGAGATTAGTGAGATGGTGTGTGTAGAACTGTGGTCTTTTGTGAGATGGTGTGTGTAGAACTGTGATCTTTTGTGAGATTAGTGAGATGGTGTGTGTAGAACTGTGATCTTTTGTGAGATGGTGTGTGTAGAACTGTGATCTTTTGTGAGATTAGTGAGATGGTGTGTGTAGAACTGTGATCTTTTGTGAGATGGTGTGTGTAGAACTGTGATCTTTTGTGAGATGGTGTGTGTAGAACTGTGATCTTTTGTGAGATGGTGTGTGTAGAACTGTGATCTTTTGTGAGATTAGTGAGATGGTGTGTGTAGAACTGTGATCTTTTGTGAGATTAGTGAGATGGTGTGTGTAGAACTGTGATCTTTTGTGAGATTAGTGAGATGGTGTGTGTAGAACTGTGATCTTTTGTGAGATGGTGTGTGTAGAACTGTGATCTTTTGTGAGATTAGTGAGATGGTGTGTGTAGAACTGTGATCTTTTGTGAGATGGTGTGTGTAGAACTGTGATCTTTTGTGAGATTAGTGAGATGGTGTGTGTAGAACTGTGATCTTTTGTGAGATGGTGTGTGTAGAACTGTGATCTTTTGTGAGATTAGTGAGATGGTGTGTGTAGAACTGTGATCTTTTGTGAGATGGTGTGTGTAGAACTGTGATCTTTTGTGAGATGGTGTGTGTAGAACTGTGATCTTTTGTGAGATGGTGTGTGTAGAACTGTGATCTTTTGTGAGATTAGTGAGATGGTGTGTGTAGAACTGTGATCTTTTGTGAGATGGTGTGTGTAGAACTGTGATCTTTTGTGAGATGGTGTGTGTAGAACTGTGATCTTTTGTGAGATTAGTGAGATGGTGTGTGTAGAACTGTGATCTTTTGTGAGATGGTGTGTGTAGAACTGTGATCTTTTGTGAGATTAGTGAGATGGTGTGTGTAGAACTGTGATCTTTTGTGAGATTAGTGAGATGGTGTGTGTAGAACTGTGATCTTTTGTGAGATGGTGTGTGTAGAACTGTGGTCTTTTGTGAGATGGTGTGTGTAGAACTGTGATCTTTTGTGGGATGGTGTGTGTAGAACTGTGGTCTTTTGTGGGATGGTGTGTGTGGAACTGTGATCTTTCTTGAATCTCTCTTCCCCCCCCCTTTCTTCCCCCCCCCCCCCCAACCGACTGTGATAGCCTACTCTGAAATAATAATGATTTAAAGAACAAATTGGTCCGCTATAAAAAAAAAATTAAATCAGCTGGAGATTTCGTCATGGACTATCAATGTGATGTTACTGTGCCATAATAGACGATCCAGCGCAATAGTTATGCAAAAAATGTCGTCAGAGTCGAAGCATCCTAGAAAGAAACGGAATAATTTTGGACCGTTTCTTGTGATCACCGACCATTTCCCAGGCTTAACATGACGTCATTGATTGCGCGGGGATTCAGTGAGATGTTTGATTAGACTGACGTCATTGATTGCGCGGGGATTCAGTGAGATGTTTGATTAGACTGACGTCGTTGATTGCGCTGGGATTCAGTGAGATGTTTGATTAGACTGACGTCACTGATTGCGCGGGGATTCAGTGAGATGTTTGATTAGACTGACGTCGTTGATTGCGCTGGGATTCAGTGCGATGTTTGATTAGACTGACGTCACTGATTGCGCGGGGATTCAGTGAGATGTTTGATTAGACTGACGTCGTTGATTGCGCTGGGATTCAGTGAGATGTTTGATTAGACTGACGTCACTGATTGCGCGGGGATTCAGTGAGATGTTTGATTAGACTGACGTCACTGATTGCGCGGGGATTCAGTGAGATGTTTTATTAGACTGACGTCACTGATTGCGCGGGGATTCAGTGAGATGTTTGATTAGACTGACGTCATTGATTACGCGGGGATTCAGTGAGATGTTTGATTAGACTGACGTCATTGATTGCGCGGGGATTCAGTGAGATGTTTGATTAGACTGACGTCATTGATTGCGCGGGGATTCAGTGAGATGTTTGATTAGACTGACGTCATTGATTGCGCTGGGATTCAGTAAGATGTTTGATTAGACTGACGTCATTGATTGCGCTGGGATTCAGTGAGATGTTTGATTAGACTGACGTCATTGACTGCGCGGGGATTCAGTGAGATGTTTGATTAGACTGACGTCATTGATTGCGCTGGGATTCAGTGAGATGTTTGATTAGACTGACGTCACTGATTGCGCGGGGATTCAGTGAGAGGTTTGATTAGACTGACGTCATTGATTGCACGGGGATTCAGTGAGATGTTTGATTAGACTGACGTCATTGTGTCAAGGACACATGTCATTCTTCCCTGGTTTAATCGTGGCTTCACCCTCGTCCGCCCTCTGGGTAGTTCGACCCAAGTCATGCCATCTTGAATAACGACAGCTCCCGTGCGTACCATGTACACGTTAATGAACCCTTGGAAGTAGAAAAGAGTAGGAGAAAATGTCCCCAGCCCGGGCAAAATTAATAGAAAGAAATCTACACAAAAAAAAAAAAACGCTCGAACTTTCAACGATATAAAAATGAGAGCAGATATGAAGTCGAGGAATAAATGCCTGTATGGCGAGGGACATAAGAGCACGCGGCTGTCTGTGTGAACAATCAGAAATGAGTGATTTTCATGCAAAACTCAATTTTTCTGGTTTTCGCTAACGATAAAAAATTGGCATAGGGAGAAGCACTCAGCAGGCAGTACTAGGAGGAGATTGTTGCTGTGATAGGGGAGATTGTTGCTGTGATAGGGGAGATTGTTGCTGTGATAGGGGAGATTGTTGCTCTGATAGGGGAGATTGTTGCTGTGATAGGGGAGATTGTTGCTGTGATAGGGGAGATTGTTGCTGTGATAGGGGAGATTGTTGCTGTGATAGGGGAGATTGTTGCTCTGATAGGGGAGATTGTTGCTGTGATAGGGAGATTGTTGCTGTGATAGGGGAGATTGTTGCTGTGATAGGGGAGATTGTTGCTCTGATAGGGGAGATTGTTGCTGTGATAGGGGAGATTGTTGCTGTGATAGGGAGATTGTTGCTGTGATAGGGGAGATTGTTGCTGTGATAGGGGAGATTGTTGCTGTGATAGGGGAGATTGTTGCTGTGATAGGGGAGATTGTTGCTGTGATAGGGGAGATTGTTGCTGTGATAGGGGAGATTGTTGCTGTGATAGGGGAGATTGTTGCTGTGATAGGGGAGATTGTTGCTGTGATAGGGGAGATTGTTGCTGTGATAGGGGAGATTGTTGCTGTGATAGGGGAGATTGTTGCTGTGATAGGGGAGATTGTTGCTCTGATAGGGGAGATTGTTGCTGTGATAGGGGAGATTGTTGCTCTGATAGGGAGATTGTTGCTGTGATAGGGGAGATTGTTGCTCTGATAGGGGAGATTGTTGCTGTGATACAGGAGATTGTTGCTCTGATAGGGGAGATTGTTGCTGTGATAGGGGAGATTGTTGCTCTGATAGGGGAGATTGTTGCTGTGATAGGGGAGATTGTTGCTCTGATAGGGGAGATTTTTGCTGTGATACAGGAGATTGTTGCTCTGATAGGGGAGATTGTTGCTGTGATAGGGGAGATTGTTGCTCTGATAGGGAGATTGTTGCTGTGATAGGGGAGATTGTTGCTGTGATAGGGGAGATTGTTGCTCTGATAGGGGAGATTGTTGCTGTGATAGGGGAGATTGTTGCTCTGATAGGGGAGATTGTTGCTGTGATAGGGGGATTGTTACTGTGATAGGGGGATTGTTGCTGTGATAGGGAGATTGTTGCTGTGATAGGGGGATTGTTACTGTGATAGGGGGGATTGTTGCTGTGATAGAGGAGATTGTTGCTGTGATAGGGGGATTGTTGCTGTGATAGAGGAGATTGTTGCTGTGATAGAGGAGATTGTTACTGTGATAGAGGAGATTGTTACTGTGATAGGGGAGATTGTTACTGTGATAGAGGAGATGGTTACTGTGATAGAGGAGATGGTTACTGTGATAGAGGAGATGGTTACTGTGATAGAGGAGATTGTTACTGTGATAGGGGAGATTGTTACTGTGATAGAGGAGATGGTTACTGTGATAGAGGAGATGGTTACTGTGATAGAGGAGATGGTTACTATGATAAAAGACGGGTAGATTACGTGAGCAGAAGAGATGGAGCAACAATCGCAAGAACTTCCACACATGGGCTCCGGAGAGAAGGCGAAAGGCAAGAGACCAATGGATTCTTGACGGAGAAAACTGAAAATAAAGATAAACAGTGTGTACCAGACTTGAAGTACTCTGCAAAAATCAGCCATCGACATTGCGCAAAGTTGATGCAGTTGTTGCTAGGGTCATCATCACCGCATACCGGACGATCTCATAGGTGCTCCTATATCTTCCTCGAGAATCTCGAAAAAATTCGAGAAGAAATTGGACGCGCGTGCAAAAACTCCGTAGCACGGTCTGGGATCCACGGTCTGGGATCCATGGTCTGGGATCCACGGTCTGGGATCCACGGTCTGAGTAAATTTTTGCTGAAAATTTTGCCTGGACAGCGGCTATGACCTACTCTTTTGAATTGTTATTGCCAAGTGATCTTTAACGTGCGCGAGTGCACATGTGGCATCCAGTTTGTTGCCGTTATCCGAGAAGAGCTAGACATCGATCTCACTGCCAAAGAGATCAAGGGTGTGGGGAGTTGGGTGGAAACATCACAAGGAAACTACGCAATAACTTTTCCTATTTTTTTAAAAATCACCACCACCTATGATGGGTTTCGAACCTGGAATCTTCGTGTGCTGAGACTGTCGTGCTACCTCTAGAGCGTTCGTGTGCTGAGACTGACGTGCTACCTCTAGAGCGTTCGTGTGCTGAGACTGACGTGCTACCTCTAGAGCGTTCGTGTGCTGAGACTAACGTGCTACCTCTAGAGCGTTCGTGTGCTGAGACTGACGTGCTACCTCTACAGCGTTCGTGTGCTGAGACTGACGTGCTACCTCTACAGCGTTCGTGTGCTGAGACTGTCGTGCTACCTCTAGAGCGTTACAAGACAACACAAGGCGAGCAGCCATTGGATGAAGGAACTCACTGTGTTGAAGGGAGAAAAGTATATTCGAGAAATGACAGAACTGTGGGCAAAGACTTTCATGAGAAATGTACCAGATTTGTCTTAGAATTTGAAGACCCCTGGCTCTTTAACAGTTTTTGTTTTTTAGTGTTTTTCGGATGTGAGAATGGGGACACTTGATTCAGGATGTTCCGGTGAAAGTCAAGGATTGTCAGGAAGAGTACTTGAAACAATGCGCACGGAGTCACAAAGTCGAGCGGTGAAGTAGGAGGTCACATCTCGATCTTACGATCGCTGTTTAATATTCAATGGAGCTGTGTGAGAACTGTTCAACTTGTTTGTGGAGAGTGGTGGAGTTGTGTGAGAACTGTTCAACTTGTTTGTGGAGAGTGGTGGAGTTGTGTGAGAACTGTTCAACTTGTTGGTGGAGCTGTGTGAGAACTGTTCAACTTATTTGTGGAGAGTGGTGGAGTTGTGTGAGAACTGTTCAACTTGTTTGTGGAGAGTGGTGGAGTTGTGTGAGAACTGTTCAACTTGTTTGTGGAGAGTGGTGGAGTTGTGTGAGAACTGTTCAACTTGTTTGTGGAGAGTGGTGGAGTTGTGTGAGAACTGTTCAACTTGTTTGTGGAGAGTGGTGGAGTTGTGTGAGAACTGTTCAACTTGTTGGTGGAGCTGTGTGAGAACTGTTCAACTTGTTTGTGGAGAGTGGTGGAGTTGTGTGAGAACTGTTCAACTTGTTTGTGGAGAGTGGTGGAGCTGTGTGAGAACTGTTCAACTTGTTTGTGGAGAGTGGTGGAGTTGTGTGAGAACTGTTCAACTTGTTTGTGGAGAGTGGTGGAGTTGTGTGAGAACTGTTCAACTTGTTGGTGGAGAGTGGTGGAGTTGTGTGAGAACTGTTCAAATTGTTGGTGGAGCTGTGTGAGAACTGTTCAACTTGTTTGTGGAGAGTGGTGGAGTTGTGTGAGAACTGTTCAACTTGTTTGTGGAGAGTGGTGGAGTTGTGTGAGAACTGTTCAACTTGTTGGTGGAGAGTGGTGGAGTTGTGTGAGAACTGTTCAAATTGTTGGTGGAGCTGTGTGAGAACTGTTCAACTTGTTTGTGGAGAGTGGTGGAGTTGTGTGAGAACTGTTCAACTTGTTTGTGGAGAGTGGTGGAGTTGCGTGAGAACTGTTCAACTTGTTGGTGTAGAGTGGTGGAGTTGTGTGAGAACTGTTCAACTTGTTGGTGTAGAGTGGTGGAGTTGTGTGAGAACTGTTCAACTTGTTGGTGGAGTTGTGTGAGAACTGTTCAACTTGTTAGTGGAGAGTGGTGGAGATGTGTGAGAACTGTTCAACTTGTTGGTGGAGTTGTGTGAGAACTGTTCAACTTGTTGGTGGAGAGTGGTGGAGTTGTGTGAGAACTGTTCAACTTGTTAGTGGAGAGTGGTGGAGTTGTGTGAGAACTGTTCAACTTGTTAGTGGAGAGTGATGGAGTTGTGTGAGAACTGTTCAACTTGTTGGTGGAGAGTGGTGGAGTTGTGTGAGAACTGTTCAACTTGTTGGTGGAGTTGTGTGAGAACTGTTCAACTTGTTGGTGGAGAGTGGTGGAGTTGTGTGAGAACTGTTCAACTTGTTGGTGGAGAGTGGTGGAGTTGTGTGAGAACTGTTCAACTTGTTAGTGGAGAGTGGTAGAGCTGTGTTCAGAACTGTTCAACTTGTTGGTGGAGAGTGGTGGAGTTGTGTGAGAACTGTTCAACTTGTTGGTGGAGTTGTGTGAGAACTGTTCAACTTGTTGGTGGAGAGTGGTGGAGTTGTGTGAGAACTGTTCAACTTTTTGGTGGAGAGTGGTGGAGTTGTGTGAGAACTGTTCAACTTGTTGGTGGAGAGTGATGGAGCTGTGTGAGAACTGTTCAACTTGTTTGTGGAGAGTGGTGGAGTTGTGTGAGAACTGTTCAACTTGTTTGTGGAGAGTGGTGGAGTTGTGTGAGAACTGTTCAACTTGTTTGTGGAGAGTGGTGGAGTTGTGTGAGAACTGTTCAACTTGTTGGTGGAGCTGTGTGAGAACTGTTCAACTTGTTTGTGGAGAGTGGTGGAGTTGTGTGAGAACTGTTCAACTTGTTTGTGGAGAGTGGTGGAGCTGTGTGAGAACTGTTCAACTTGTTTGTGGAGAGTGGTGGAGTTGTGTGAGAACTGTTCAACTTGTTTGTGGAGAGTGGTGGAGTTGTGTGAGAACTGTTCAACTTGTTGGTGGAGAGTGGTGGAGTTGTGTGAGAACTGTTCAAATTGTTGGTGGAGCTGTGTGAGAACTGTTCAACTTGTTTGTGGAGAGTGGTGGAGTTGTGTGAGAACTGTTCAACTTGTTTGTGGAGAGTGGTGGAGTTGCGTGAGAACTGTTCAACTTGTTGGTGTAGAGTGGTGGAGTTGTGTGAGAACTGTTCAACTTGTTGGTGTAGAGTGGTGGAGTTGTGTGAGAACTGTTCAACTTGTTGGTGGAGTTGTGTGAGAACTGTTCAACTTGTTAGTGGAGAGTGGTGGAGATGTGTGAGAACTGTTCAACTTGTTGGTGGAGTTGTGTGAGAACTGTTCAACTTGTTGGTGGAGAGTGGTGGAGTTGTGTGAGAACTGTTCAACTTGTTAGTGGAGAGTGGTGGAGTTGTGTGAGAACTGTTCAACTTGTTAGTGGAGAGTGATGGAGTTGTGTGAGAACTGTTCAACTTGTTGGTGGAGAGTGGTGGAGTTGTGTGAGAACTGTTCAACTTGTTGGTGGAGTTGTGTGAGAACTGTTCAACTTGTTGGTGGAGAGTGGTGGAGTTGTGTGAGAACTGTTCAACTTGTTGGTGGAGAGTGGTGGAGTTGTGTGAGAACTGTTCAACTTGTTAGTGGAGAGTGGTAGAGCTGTGTTCAGAACTGTTCAACTTGTTGGTGGAGAGTGGTGGAGTTGTGTGAGAACTGTTCAACTTGTTGGTGGAGTTGTGTGAGAACTGTTCAACTTGTTGGTGGAGAGTGGTGGAGTTGTGTGAGAACTGTTCAACTTTTTGGTGGAGAGTGGTGGAGTTGTGTGAGAACTGTTCAACTTGTTGGTGGAGAGTGATGGAGCTGTGTGAGAACTGTTCAACTTGTTGGTGGAGAGTGGTGGATTTGTGTGAGAACTGTTCAACTTGTTGGTGGAGAGTGGTGGAGTTGTGTGAGAACTGTTCAACTTGTTGGTGGAGAGTGGTGGAGTTGTGTGAGAACTGTTCAACTTGTTGGTGGAGAGTGGAGGAGTTGTGTGAGAACTGTTCAACTTGTTGGTGGAGAGTGGTGGAGTTGTGTGAGAACTGTTCAACTTGTTGGTGGAGAGTGGTGGAGTTGTGTGAGAACTGTTCAACTTGTTGGTGGAGAGTGGTGGAGTTGTGTGAGAACTGTTCAACTTGTTGGTGGAGTTGTGTGAGAACTGTTCAACTTGTTGGTAGAGTTGTGTGAGAACTGTTCAACTTGTTGGTGGAGAGTGGTGGAGTTGTGTGAGAACTGTTCAACTTGTTGGTGGAGTTGTGTGAGAACTGTTCAACTTGTTGGTGGAGTTGTGTGAGAACTGTTCAACTTGTTGGTGGAGTTGTGTGAGAACTGTTCAACTTGTTGGTGGAGAGTGGTGGAGTTGTGTGAGAACTGTTCAACTTGTTGGTGGAGAGTGGTGGAGTTGAGTGAGAACTGTTCAACTTGTTGGTGGAGTTGTGTGAGAACTGTTCAACTTGTTGGTGGAGAGTGGTGGAGTTGTGTGAGAACTGTTCAACTTGTTGGTGGAGAGTGGTGGAGTTGTGTGAGAACTGTTCAACTTGTTGGTGGAGAGTGGTGGAGTTGTGTGAGAACTGTTCAACTTGTTGGTGGAGAGTGGTGGAGTTGTGTGAGAACTGTTCAACTTGTTAGTGGAGAGTGGTGGAGTTGTGTGAGAACTGTTCAACTTGTTGGTGGAGAGTGGTGGAGTTGTGTGAGAACTGTTCAACTTGTTGGTGTAGAGTGGTGGAGTTGTGTGAGAACTGTTCAACTTGTTGGTGGAGAGTCGTGGAGTTGTGTGAGAACTGTTCATTTTGTTGGTGGAGAGTGGTGGAGTTGTGTGAGAACTGTTCAACTTGTTAGTGGAGAGTGGTGGAGTTGTGTGAGAACTGTTCAACTTGTTTGTTGAGTGTGGTGGAGTTGTGTGAGAACTGTTCAACTTGTTGGTGGAGAGTGGTGGAGTTGTGTGAGAACTGTTCAACTTGTTGGTAGAGTTGTGTGAGAACTGTTCAACTTGTTGGTGGAGAGTGGTGGAGTTGTGTGAGAACTGTTCAACTTGTTGGTGGAGAGTGGTGGAGTTGTGTGAGAACTGTTCAACTTGTTGGTGGAGAGTGGTGGAGTTGTGTGAGAACTGTTCAACTTGATGGTGGAGAGTGGTGGAGTTGTGTGAGAACTGTTCAACTTGTTAGTGGATAGTGGTGGAGCTGTGTGAGAACTGTTCAACTTGTTGGTGGAGAGTGGTGGAGCTGTGTGAGAACTGTTCAACTTGTTGGTGGAGAGTGGTGGAGTTGTGTGAGAACTGTTCAACTTGTTGGTGGAGTTGTGTGAGAACTGTTCAACTTGTTGGTGGAAAGTGGTGGAGTTGTGTGAGAACTGTTCAACTTGTTGGTGGAGAGTGATGGAGTTGTGTGAGAACTGTTGAACTTGTTGGTGGAGAGTGGTGGAGTTGTGTGAGAACTGTTCAACTTGTTTGTGGAGAGTGGTGGAGTTGTGTGAGGACTGTTCAACTTGTTGGTGGAGAGTGGTGGAGTTGTGTGAGAACTGTTCAACTTGTTGGTGGAGAGTGGTGGAGTTGTGTGAGAACTGTTCAACTTGTTGGTAGAGTTGTGTGAGAACTGTTCAACTTGTTGGTGGAGAGTGGTGGAGAGTGGTGGAGTTGTGAGAGAACTGTTCAACTTGTTGGTGGAGAGTGGTGGAGTTGTGTGAGAACTGTTCAACTTGTTGGTAGAGAGTGATGGAGTTGTGTGAGAACTGTTCAACATGTTGGCGGAGTTGTGTGAGAACTGTTCAACTTGTTGGTGGAGAGTGGTGGAGTTGTGTGAGAACTGTTCAACTTGTTGGTGGAGAGTGGTGGAGTTGTGTGAGAACTGTTCAACTTGTTGGTGGAGAGTGGTGGAGTTGTGTGAGAACTGTTCAACTTGGTGGAGAGTGATGGAGCTGTGTGAGAACTGTTCAACATGTTGGTGGAGAGTGGTGGAGTTGTGTGAGAACTGTTCAACATGTTGGTGGAAAGTGGTGCAGTTGTGTGAGAACTGTTCAACTTGTTGGTGGAGAGTGATGGAGTTGTGTGAGAACTGTTGAACTTGTTGGTGGAGAGTGGTGGAGTTGTGTGAGAACTGTTCAACTTGTTTGTGGAGAGTGGTGGAGTTGTGTGAGGACTGTTCAACTTGTTGGTGGAGAGTGGTGGAGTTGTGTGAGAACTGTTCAACTTGTTGGTGGAGAGTGGTGGAGTTGTGTGAGAACTGTTCAACTTGTTGGTAGAGTTGTGTGAGAACTGTTCAACTTGTTGGTGGAGAGTGGTGGAGAGTGGTGGAGTTGTGAGAGAACTGTTCAACTTGTTTGTGGAGAGTGGTGGAGTTGTGTGAGAACTGTTCAACTTGTTGGTGGAGAGTGATGGAATTGTGTGAGAACTGTTGAACTTGTTGGTGGAAAGTGGTGGAGTTGTGTGAGAACTGTTCAACTTGTTGGTGGAGAGTGGTGGAGTTGTGTGAGAACTGTTCAACTTGTTGGTGGAGAGTGGTGGAGTTGTGTGAGAACTGTTCAACTTGTTGGTAGAGAGTGATGGAGTTGTGTGAGAACTGTTCAACATGTTGGCGGAGTTGTGTGAGAACTGTTCAACTTGTTGGTGGAGAGTGGTGGAGTTGTGTGAGAACTGTTCAACTTGTTGGTGGAGAGTGGTGGAGTTGTGTGAGAACTGTTCAACTTGTTGGTGGAGAGTGGTGGAGTTGTGTGAGAACTGTTCAACTTGGTGGAGAGTGATGGAGCTGTGTGAGAACTGTTCAACATGTTGGTGGAGAGTGGTGGAGTTGTGTGAGAACTGTTCAACATGTTGGTGGAGTTGTGTGAGATCTGTTCAACTTTTTGGTGTAGAGTGGTGGAGTTGTGTGAGAACTGTTCAACTTGTTGAAGGAGAGTGGTGGAGTTGTGTGAGAACTGTTCATCCTGTTGGTGGAGAGTGGTGGAGTTGTGTGAGAACTGTTCAACTTGTTGGTGGAGAGTGGTGGAGTTGTGTGAGAACTGTTCAACTTGTTGGTGGAGAGTGGTGGAGTTGTGTGAGAACTGTTCAACTTGTTGGTGGAGAGTGGTGGAGTTGTGTAAGAACTGTTCAACTTGTTAGTGGAGAGTGGTGGAGTTGTGTGAGAACTGTTCAACTTGTTGGTGGAGAGTGGTGGAGTTGTGTGAGAACTGTTAAACTTGTTGGTGGAGAGTGGTGGAGTTGTGTGAGAACTGTTCATCTTGTTGGTGGAGAGTGGTGGAGTTGTGTGAGAACTGTTCAACTTGTTGGTGGAGAGTGGTGGAGCTGTGTGAGAACTGTTCAACTTGTTGGTGGAGAGTGGTGGAGTTGTGTGAGAACTGTTGAACTTGTTGGTGGAGAGTGGTGGAGTTGTGTGAGAACTGTTCAACTTGTTTGTGGAGAGTGGTGGAGTTGTGTGAGAACTGTTCAACTTGTTGGTGGAGAGTGGTGGAGTTGTGTGAGAACTGTTCAACTTGTTAGTGGAGAGTGGTGGAGTTGTGTGAGAACTGTTCAACTTGTTCGTAGAGTTGTGTGAGATCTGTTCAACTTGTTGGTGGAGTTGTGTAAGAACTGTTCAACTTGTTGGTGGAGTTGTGTGAGAACTGTTCAACTTGTTGGTGGAGAGTGGTGGATTTGTGTGAGAAATGTTCAACTTGTTGGTGCAGAGTGATGGAGTTGTGTGAGAACTGTTCAACTTTTTGATGGAGAGTGGTTGAGTTGTGTGAGAACTGTTCAACTTGTTGGTGGAGAGTGGTGGAGTTGTGTGAGAACTGTTCAACTTGTTGGTGGAGTTGTGTGAAACTGTTCAACTTGTTGGTGGAGCTGTGTGAGAACTGTTCAACTTGTTGGTGGAGCTGTGTGAGAACTGTTCAACTTGTTGGTGGAGCTGTGTGAGAACTGTTCAACTTGTTGGTGGAGAGTGGTGGAGTTGTGTGAGAACTGTTCAACTTGTTGGTGGAGAGTGGTGGAGTTGTGTGAGAACTGTTCAACTTGTTGGTGGAGAGTGGTGGAGTTGTGTGAGAACTGTTCAACTTGTTGATGGAGAGTAGTGGAGTTGTGTGAGAACTGTTCAACTTGTTGGTGGAGAGTGATGGAGTTGTGTGAGAACTGTTGAACTTGTTGGTGGAGAGTGGTGGAGTTGTGTGAGAACTGTTCAACTTGTTGGTGGAGAGTGATGGAGTTGTGTGAGAACTGTTCAACTTTTTGGTGGAGAGTGGTGGAGTTGTGTGAGAACTGTTCAACTTGTTGGTGGAGAGTGGTGGAGCTGTGTTCAGAACTGTTCAACTTGTTGGTGGAGAGTGGTGGAGCTGTGTGAGAACTGTTCAACTTGTTGGTGGAGAGTGGTGGAGTTGTGTGAGAACTGTTCAACTTGTTGGTGGAGAGTGATGGAGTTGTGTGAGAACTGTTCAACTTGTTAGTGGAGAGTGGTGGAGTTGTGTGAGAACTGTTCAACTTGTTGGTGGAGAGTGGTGGATTTGTGTGAGAACTGTTCAACTTGTTGGTGGAGAGTGGTGGAGTTGTGTGAGAACTGTTCAACTTGTTGATGGAGAGTAGTGGAGTTGTGTGAGAACTGTTCAACTTGTTGGTGGAGAGTGATGGAGTTGTGTGAGAACTGTTGAACTTGTTGGTGGAGAGTGGTGGAGTTGTGTGAGAACTGTTCAACTTGTTGGTGGAGAGTGATGGAGTTGTGTGAGAACTGTTCAACTTTTTGGTGGAGAGTGGTGGAGTTGTGTGAGAACTGTTCAACTTGTTGGTGGAGAGTGGTGGAGCTGTGTTCAGAACTGTTCAACTTGTTGGTGGAGAGTGGTGGAGCTGTGTGAGAACTGTTCAACTTGTTGGTGGAGAGTGGTGGAGTTGTGTGAGAACTGTTCAACTTGTTGGTGGAGAGTGATGGAGTTGTGTGAGAACTGTTCAACTTGTTAGTGGAGAGTGGTGGAGTTGTGTGAGAACTGTTCAACTTGTTGGTGGAGAGTGGTGGATTTGTGTGAGAACTGTTCAACTTGTTGGTGGAGAGTGGTGGAGTTGTGTGAGAACTGTTCAACTTGTTAGTGGAGAGTGGTGGAGTTGTGTGAGAACTGTTCAACTTGTTGGTGGAGAGTGGTGGAGTTGTGTGAGAACTGTTCAACTTGTTGGTGGAGAGTGGTGGAGTTGCGTGAGAACTGTTGAACTTGTTGGTGGAGAGTGGTGGAGTTGTGTGAGAACTGTTCAACTTGTTGGTGGAGAGTGGTGGAGTTGTGTGAGAACTGTTCAACTTGTTGGTGGAGAGTCGTGGAGTTGTGTGAGAACTGTTCATTTTGTTGGTGGAGAGTGGTGGAGTTGTGTGAGAACTGTTCAACTTGTTAGTGGAGAGTGGTGGAGTTGTGTGAGAACTGTTCAACTTGTTTGTTGAGTGTGGTGGAGTTGTGTGAGAACTGTTCAACTTGTTGGTGGAGAGTGGTGGAGTTGTGTGAGAACTGTTCAACTTGTTGGTAGAGTTGTGTGAGAACTGTTCAACTTGTTGGTGGAGAGTGGTGGAGTTGTGTGAGAACTGTTCAACTTGTTGGTGGAGAGTGGTGGAGTTGTGTGAGAACTGTTCAACTTGTTGGTGGAGAGTGGTGGAGTTGTGTGAGAACTGTTCAACTTGTTGGTGGAGAGTGGTGGAGTTGTGTGAGAACTGTTCAACTTGTTAGTGGATAGTGGTGGAGCTGTGTGAGAACTGTTCAACTTGTTGGTGGAGAGTGGTGGAGCTGTGTGAGAACTGTTCAACTTGTTGGTGGAGAGTGGTGGAGTTGTGTGAGAACTGTTCAACTTGTTGGTGGAGGGTGGTGGAGTTGTGTGAGAACTGTTCAACTTGTTGGTGGAAAGTGGTGGAGTTGTGTGAGAACTGTTCAACTTGTTGGTGGAGAGTGATGGAGTTGTGTGAGAACTGTTGAACTTGTTGGTGGAGAGTGGTGGAGTTGTGTGAGAACTGTTCAACTTGTTTGTGGAGAGTGGTGGAGTTGTGTGAGGACTGTTCAACTTGTTGGTGGAGAGTGGTGGAGTTGTGTGAGAACTGTTCAACTTGTTGGTGGAGAGTGGTGGAGTAGTGTGAGAACTGTTCAACTTGTTGGTAGAGTTGTGTGAGAACTGTTCAACTTGTTGGTGGAGAGTGGTGGAGTTGTGAGAGAACTGTTCAACTTGTTTGTGGAGAGTGGTGGAGTTGTGTGAGAACTGTTCAACTTGTTGGTGGAGAGTGATGGAATTGTGTGAGAACTGTTGAACTTGTTGGTGGAAAGTGGTGGAGTTGTGTGAGAACTGTTCAACTTGTTGGTGGAGAGTGGTGGAGTTGTGTGAGAACTGTTCAACTTGTTGGTGGAGAGCGGTGGAGTTGTGTGAGAACTGTTCAACTTGTTGGTAGAGTTGTGTGAGATCTGTTCAACTTGTTGGTGGAGAGTGATGGAGTTGTGTGAGAACTGTTCAACATGTTGGCGGAGTTGTGTGAGAACTGTTCAACTTGTTGGTGGAGAGTGGTGGAGTTGTGTGAGAACTGTTCAACTTGTTGGTGGAGAGTGGTGGAGTTGTGTGAGAACTGTTCAACTTGTTGGTGGAGAGTGGTGGAGTTGTGTGAGAACTGTTCAACTTGGTGGAGAGTGATGGAGCTGTGTGAGAACTGTTCAACATGTTGGTGGAGAGTGGTGGAGTTGTGTGAGAACTGTTCAACATGTTGGTGGAGTTGTGTGAGATCTGTTCAACTTTTTGGTGTAGAGTGGTGGAGTTGTGTGAGAACTGTTCAACTTGTTGAAGGAGAGTGGTGGAGTTGTGTGAGAACTGTTCATCCTGTTGGTGGAGAGTGGTGGAGTTGTGTGAGAACTGTTCAACTTGTTGGTGGAGAGTGGTGGAGTTGTGTGAGAACTGTTCAACTTGTTGGTGGAGAGTGGTGGAGTTGTGTGAGAACTGTTCAACTTGTTGGTGGAGAGTGGTGGAGTTGTGTAAGAACTGTTCAACTTGTTAGTGGAGAGTGGTGGAGTTGTGTGAGAACTGTTCAACTTGTTGGTGGAGAGTGGTGGAGTTGTGTGAGAACTGTTAAATTTGTTGGTGGAGAGTGGTGGAGTTGTGTGAGAACTGTTCATCTTGTTGGTGGAGAGTGGTGGAGTTGTGTGAGAACTGTTCAACTTGTTGGTGGAGAGTGGTGGAGCTGTGTGAGAACTGTTCAACTTGTTGGTGGAGAGTGGTGGAGTTGTGTGAGAACTGTTCAACTTGTTGGTGGAGAGTGGTGGAGTTGTGTGAGAACTGTTCAACTTGTTTGTGGAGAGTGGTGGAGTTGTGTGAGAACTGTTCAACTTGTTGGTGGAGAGTGGTGGAGTTGTGTGAGAACTGTTCAACTTGTTAGTGGAGAGTGGTGGAGTTGTGTGAGAACTGTTCAACTTGTTCGTAGAGTTGTGTGAGATCTGTTCAACTTGTTGGTGGAGTTGTGTAAGAACTGTTCAACTTGTTGGTGGAGTTGTGTGAGAACTGTTCAACTTGTTGGTGGAGAGTGGTGGATTTGTGTGAGAAATGTTCAACTTGTTGGTGCAGAGTGATGGAGTTGTGTGAGAACTGTTCAACTTTTTGATGGAGAGTGGTTGAGTTGTGTGAGAACTGTTCAACTTGTTGGTGGAGAGTGGTGGAGTTGTGTGAGAACTGTTCAACTTGTTGGTGGAGTTGTGTGAAACTGTTCAACTTGTTGGTGGAGCTGTGTGAGAACTGTTCAACTTGTTGGTGGAGCTGTGTGAGAACTGTTCAACTTGTTGGTGGAGCTGTGTGAGAACTGTTCAACTTGTTGGTGGAGAGTGGTGGAGTTGTGTGAGAACTGTTCAACTTGTTGGTGGAGAGTGGTGGAGTTGTGTGAGAACTGTTCAACTTGTTGGTGGAGAGTGGTGGAGTTGTGTGAGAACTGTTCAACTTGTTGATGGAGAGTAGTGGAGTTGTGTGAGAACTGTTCAACTTGTTGGTGGAGAGTGATGGAGTTGTGTGAGAACTGTTGAACTTGTTGGTGGAGAGTGGTGGAGTTGTGTGAGAATTGTTCAACTTGTTGGTGGAGAGTGATGGAGTTGTGTGAGAACTGTTCAACTTTTTGGTGGAGAGTGGTGGAGTTGTGTGAGAACTGTTCAACTTGTTGGTGGAGCTGTGTTCAGAACTGTTCAACTTGTTGGTGGAGAGTGGTGGAGCTGTGTGAGAACTGTTCAACTTGTTGGTGGAGAGTGGTGGAGTTGTGTGAGAACTGTTCAACTTGTTGGTGGAGAGTGATGGAGTTGTGTGAGAACTGTTCAACTTGTTAGTGGAGAGTGGTGGAGTTGTGTGAGAACTGTTCAACTTGTTGGTGGAGAGTGGTGGATTTGTGTGAGAACTGTTCAACTTGTTGGTGGAGAGTGGTGGAGTTGTGTGAGAACTGTTCAACTTGTTGATGGAGAGTAGTGGAGTTGTGTGAGAACTGTTCAACTTGTTGGTGGAGAGTGATGGAGTTGTGTGAGAACTGTTGAACTTGTTGGTGGAGAGTGGTGGAGTTGTGTGAGAACTGAACAACTTGTTGGTGGAGAGTGATGGAGTTGTGTGAGAACTGTTCAACTTTTTGGTGGAGAGTGGTGGAGTTGTGTGAGAACTGTTCAACTTGTTGGTGGAGAGTGGTGGAGCTGTGTTCAGAACTGTTCAACTTGTTGGTGGAGAGTGGTGGAGCTGTGTGAGAACTGTTCAACTTGTTGGTGGAGAGTGGTGGAGTTGTGTGAGAACTGTTCAACTTGTTGGTGGAGAGTGATGGAGTTGTGTGAGAACTGTTCAACTTGTTAGTGGAGAGTGGTGGAGTTGTGTGAGAACTGTTCAACTTATTGGTGGAGAGTGGTGGATTTGTGTGAGAACTGTTCAACTTGTTGGTGGAGAGTGGTGGAGTTGTGTGAGAACTGTTCAACTTGTTAGTGGAGAGTGGTGGAGTTGTGTGAGAACTGTTCAACTTGTTGGTGGAGAGTGGTGGAGTTGTGTGAGAACTGTTCAACTTGTTGGTGGAGAGTGGTGGAGTTGTGTGAGAACTGTTGAACTTGTTGGTGGAGAGTGGTGGAGTTGTGTGAGAACTGTTCAACTTGTTGGTGGAGAGTGGTGGAGTTGTGTGAGAACTGTTCATCTTGTTGGTGGAGAGTGGTGGAGTTGTGTGAGAACTGTTCAACTTGTTGGTGGAGAGTGGTGGAGCTGTGTGAGAACTGTTCAACTTGTTGGTGGAGAGTGGTGGAGTTGTGTGAGAACTGTTCAACTTGTTGGTGGAGAGTGGTGGAGTTGTGTGAGAACTGTTCAACTTGTTTGTGGAGAGTGGTGGAGTTGTGTGAGAACTGTTCAACTTGTTGGTGGAGAGTGGTGGAGTTGTGTGAGAACTGTTCAACTTGTTAGTGGAGAGTGGTGGAGTTGTGTGAGAACTGTTCAACTTGTTGGTAGAGTTGTGTGAGATCTGTTCAACTTGTTGGTGGAGTTGTGTAAGAACTGTTCAACTTGTTGGTGGAGTTGTGTGAGAACTGTTCAACTTGTTGGTGGAGAGTGGTGGATTTGTGTGAGAAATGTTCAACTTGTTGGTGCAGAGTGATGGAGTTGTGTGAGAACTGTTCAACTTTTTGATGGAGAGTGGTTGAGTTGTGTGAGAACTGTTCAACTTGTTGGTGGAGAGTGGTGGAGTTGTGTGAGAACTGTTCAACTTGTTGGTGGAGTTGTGTGAAACTGTTCAACTTGTTGGTGGAGCTGTGTGAGAACTGTTCAACTTGTTGGTGGAGCTGTGTGAGAACTGTTCAACTTGTTGGTGGAGCTGTGTGAGAACTGTTCAACTTGTTGGTGGAGAGTGGTGGAATTGTGTGAGAACTGTTCAACTTGTTGGTGGAGAGTGGTGGAGTTGTGTGAGAACTGTTCAACTTGTTGGTGGAGAGTGGTGGAGTTGTGTGAGAACTGTTCAACTTGTTGATGGAGAGTAGTGGAGTTGTGTGAGAACTGTTCAACTTGTTGGTGGAGAGTGATGGAGTTGTGTGAGAACTGTTCAACTTGTTGGTGGAGAGTGGTGGAGTTGTGTGAGAACTGTTCAACTTGTTGGTGGAGAGTGATGGAGTTGTGTAAGAACTGTTCAACTTTTTGTTGGAGAGTGGTGGAGCTGTGTGAGAACTGTTCAACTTGTTGGTGGAGAGTGGTGGAGTTGTGTGAGAACTATTCAACTTGTTGGTGGAGAGTGGTGGAGTTGTGTGAGAACTGTTCAACTTGTTGGTGGAGAGTGGTGGAGTTGTGTGAGAACTGTTCAACTTGTTGGTAGAGTTGTGTGAGATCTGTTCAACTTGTTGATGGAGAGTGATGGAGTTGTGTGAGAACTGTTCAACATGTTGGCGGAGTTGTGTGAAAACTGTTCAACTTGTTGGTGGAGAGTGGTGGAGTTGTGTGAGAACTGTTCAACTTGTTGGTGGAGAGTGGTGGAGTTGTGTGAGAACTGTTCAACTTGTTGGTGGAGAGTGGTGGAGTTGTGTGAGAACTGTTGAACTTGTTGGTGGAGAGTGATGGAGCTGTGTGAGAACTGTTCAACATGTTGGTGGAGAGTGGTGGAGTTGTGTGAGAACTGTTCAACATGTTGGTGGAGTTGTGTGAGATCTGTTCAACTTGTTGGTGTAGAGTGGTGGAGTTGTGTGAGAACTGTTCAACTTGTTGAAGGAGAGTGGTGGAGTTGTGTGAGAACTGTTCATCCTGTTGGTGGAGAGTGGTGGAGTTGTGTGAGAACTGTTCAACTTGTTGGTGGAGAGTGGTGGAGTTGTGTGAGAACTGTTCAACTTGTTGTTGGAGAGTGGTGGAGTTGTGTGAGAACTGTTCAACTTGTTGGTGGAGAGTGGTGGAGTTGTGTGAGAACTGTTCAACTTGTTAGTGGAGAGTGGTGGAGTTGTGTGAGAACTGTTCAACTTGTTGGTGGAGAGTGGTGGAGTTGTGTGAGAACTGTTAACTTGTTGGTGGAGAGTGGTGGAGTTGTGTGAGAACTGTTCATCTTGTTGGTGGAGAGTGGTGGAGTTGTGTGAGAACTGTTCAACTTGTTGGTGGAGAGTGGTGGAGCTGTGTGAGAACTGTTCAACTTGTTGGTGGAGAGTGGTGGAGTTGTGTGAGAACTGTTCAACTTGTTGGTGGAGAGTGGTGGAGTTGTGTGAGAACTGTTCAACTTGTTTGTGGAGAGTGGTGGAGTTGTGTGAGAACTGTTCAACTTGTTGGTGGAGAGTGGTGGAGTTGTGTGAGAACTGTTCAACTTGTTAGTGGAGAGTGGTGGAGTTGTGTGAGAACTGTTCAACTTGTTGGTAGAGTTGTGTGAGATCTGTTCAACTTGTTGGTGGAGTTGTGTAAGAACTGTTCAACTTGTTGGTGGAGTTGTGTGAGAACTGTTCAACTTGTTGGTGGAGAGTGGTGGATTTGTGTGAGAAATGTTCAACTTGTTGGTGCAGAGTGATGGAGTTGTGTGAGAACTGTTCAACTTTTTGATGGAGAGTGGTTGAGTTGTGTGAGAACTGTTCAACTTGTTGGTGGAGAGTGGTGGAGTTGTGTGAGAACTGTTCAACTTGTTGGTGGAGTTGTGTGAAACTGTTCAACTTGTTGGTGGAGCTGTGTGAGAACTGTTCAACTTGTTGGTGGAGCTGTGTGAGAACTGTTCAACTTGTTGGTGGAGCTGTGTGAGAACTGTTCAACTTGTTGGTGGAGAGTGGTGGAGTTGTGTGAGAACTGTTCAACTTGTTGGTGGAGAGTGGTGGAGTTGTGTGAGAACTGTTCAACTTGTTGGTGGAGAGTGGTGGAGTTGTGTGAGAACTGTTCAACTTGTTGATGGAGAGTAGTGGAGTTGTGTGAGAACTGTTCAACTTGTTGGTGGAGAGTGATGGAGTTGTGTGAGAACTGTTGAACTTGTTGGTGGAGAGTGGTGGAGTTGTGTGAGAACTGTTCAACTTGTTGGTGGAGAGTGATGGAGTTGTGTGAGAACTGTTCAACTTTTTGGTGGAGAGTGGTGGAGTTGTGTGAGAACTGTTCAACTTGTTGGTGGAGAGTGGTGGAGCTGTGTTCAGAACTGTTCAACTTGTTGGTGGAGAGTGGTGGAGCTGTGTGAGAACTGTTCAACTTGTTGGTGGAGAGTGGTGGAGTTGTGTGAGAACTGTTCAACTTGTTGGTGGAGAGTGATGGAGTTGTGTGAGAACTGTTCAACTTGTTGGTGGAGAGTGGTGGAGTTGTGTGAGAACTGTTCAACTTGTTGGTGGAGAGTGGTGGATTTGTGTGAGAACTGTTCAACTTGTTGGTGGAGAGTGGTGGAGTTGTGTGAGAACTGTTCAACTTGTTAGTGGAGAGTGGTGGAGTTGTGTGAGAACTGTTCAACTTGTTGGTGGAGAGTGGTGGAGTTGTGTGAGAACTGTTCAACTTGTTGGTGGAGAGTGGTGGAGTTGTGTGAGAACTGTTCAACTTGTTAGTGGAGAGTGGTGGAGTTGTGTGAGAACTGTTCAACTTGTTGGTGGAGAGTGGTGGAGTTGTGTGAGAACTGTTAAACTTGTTGGTGGAGAGTGGTGAAGTTGTGTGAGAACTGTTCATCTTGTTGGTGGAGAGTGGTGGAGTTGTGTGAGAACTGTTCAACTTGTTGGTGGAGAGTGGTGGAGCTGTGTGAGAACTGTTCAACTTGTTGGTGGAGAGTGGTGGAGTTGTGTGAGAACTGTTCAACTTGTTGGTGGAGAGTGGTGGAGTTGTGTGAGAACTGTTCAACTTGTTTGTGGAGAGTGGTGGAGTTGTGTGAGAACTGTTCAACTTGTTGGTGGAGCTGTGTGAGAACTGTTCAACTTGTTAGTGGAGAGTGGTGGAGTTGTGTGAGAACTGTTCAACTTGTTGGTAGAGTTGTGTGAGATCTGTTCAACTTGTTGGTGGAGTTGTGTAAGAACTGTTCAACTTGTTGGTGGAGTTGTGTGAGAACTGTTCAACTTGTTGGTGGAGAGTGGTGGATTTGTGTGAGAAATGTTCAACTTGTTGGTGCAGAGTGATGGAGTTGTGTGAGAACTGTTCAACTTTTTGATGGAGAGTGGTTGAGTTGTGTGAGAACTGTTCAACTTGTTGGTGGAGAGTGGTGGAGTTGTGTGAGAACTGTTCAACTTGTTGGTGGAGTTGTGTGAAACTGTTCAACTTGTTGGTGGAGCTGTGTGAGAACTGTTCAACTTGTTGGTGGAGCTGTGTGAGAACTGTTCAACTTGTTGGTGGAGCTGTGCGAGAACTGTTCAACTTGTTTGTGGAGATTGGTGGAGTTGTGTGAGAACTGTTCAACTTTTTGGTGGAGAGTGGTGGAGTTGTGTGAGAACTGTTCAACTTGTTGGTGGAGAGTGGTGGAGTTGTGTGAGAACTGTTCAACTTGTTGATGGAGAGTAGTGTAGTTGTGTGAGAACTGTTCAACTTGTTGGTGGAGAGTGATGGAGTTGTGTGAGAACTGTTGAACTTGTTGGTGGAGAGTGGTGGAGTTGTGTGAGAACTGTTCAACTTGTTGATGGAGAGTGATGGAGTTGTGTGAGTACTGTTCAACTTTTTGGTGGAGAGTGGTGGAGTTGTGTGAGAACTGTTCAACTTGTTGGTGGAGAGTGGTGGAGCTGTGTTCAGAACTGTTCAACTTGTTGGTGGAGAGTGGTGGAGCTGTGTGAGAACTGTTCAACTTGTTGGTGGAGAGTGGTGGAGTTGTGTGAGAACTGTTCAACTTGTTGGTGGAGAGTGATGGAGTTGTGTGAGAACTGTTCAACTTGTTGGTGGAGAGTGGTGGAGTTGTGTGAGAACTGTTCAACTTGTTGGTGGAGAGTGGTGGATTTGTGTGAGAACTGTTCAACTTGTTGGTGGAGAGTGGTAGAGTTGTGTGAGAACTGTTCAACTTGTTAGTGGAGAGTGGTGGAGTTGTGTGAGAACTGTTCAACTTGTTGGTGGAGAGTGGTGGAGTTGTGTGATAACTGTTCAACTTGTTGGTGGAGAGTGGTGGAGTTGTGTGAGAACTGTTCAAATTGTTGGTGGAGATTGGTGGAGTTGTGTGAGAACTGTTCAACTTGTTGGTGGAGAGTGATGGAGTTGTGTGAGAACTGTTCAACTTGTTGGTGGAGAGTGGTGGAGTTGTGTGAGAACTGTTCAACTTGTTGGTGGAGAGAGGTGGAGTTGTGTGAGAACTGTTCAACTTGTTGGTGGAGAGTGGTGGAGTTGTGTGAGAACTGTTCAACTTGTTGGTAGAGTTGTGTGAGATCTGTTCAACTTGTTGGTGGAGTTGTGTAAGAACTGTTCAACTTGTTGGTGGAGTTGTGTGAGAACTGTTCAACTTGTTGGAGGATAGTGGTAGATTTGTGTGAGAACTGTTCAACTTGTTGGTGGAGAGTGATGGAGTTGTGTGAGAACTATTCAACTTGTTGGTGGAGAGTGGTGGAGTTGTGTGAGAACTGTTCAACTTGTTGGTGGAGAGTGGTGGAGTTGAGTGAGAACTGTTCAACTTGTTGGTGGAGAGTGTTGGAGTTGTGTGAGAACTGTTCAACTTGTTGGTGGAGTTGTGTGAAACTGTTCAACTTGTTGGTGGAGCTGTGTGAGAACTGTTCAACTTGTTGGTGGAGCTGTGTGAGAACTGTTCAACTTGATGGTGGAGCTGTGTGAGAACTGTTCAACTTGTTAGTGGAGAGTGGTGGTGCTGTGTGAGAACTGTTTAACTTGTTGGTGGAGAGTGGTGGAGCTGTGTGAGAACTGTTCAACTTGTTGGTGGAGAGTGGTGGAGTTGTGTGAGAACTGTTCAACTTGTTTGTGGAGAGTGATGGAGTTGTGTGAGAACTGTTCAACTTGTTGGTGGAGAGTGATGGAGTTGTGTGAGAACTGTTCAACTTGTTGGTGGAGAGTGATGGAGTTGTGTGAGAACTGTTCAACTTGTTAGTGGAGAGTGATGGAGCTGTGTGAGAACTGTTCAACTTGTTGGTGTAGAGTGGTGGAGTTTTGTGAGAACTGTTCAACTTGTTAGTGGAGAGTGGTGGAGCTGTGTGAGAACTGTTCAACTTGTTGGTGTAGAGTGGTGGAGCTGTGTGAGAACTGTTCAACGTGCTAGTGGAGAGTTGTGGAGTTGTGTGAGAACTGTTCAACTTGTTGGTGTAGAGTGGTGGAGCTGTGTGAGAACTGTTCAACGTGCTAGTTGAGAGTGGTGGAGTTGTGTGAGAACTGTTCAACTTGTTGGTGGAGAGTGGTGGAGTTGTGTGAGAACTGTTAAACTTGTTGGTGGAGAGTGGTGGAGTTGTGTGAGAACTGTTCAACTTGTTGGTGTAGAGTGGTGGAGCTGTGTGAGAACTGTTCAACGTGCTAGTTGAGAGTGGTATAGTTGTGTGAGAACTGTTCAACTTGTTGGTGGAGAGTGGTGGAGTTGTGTGAGAACTGTTCAACTTGTTGGTGGAGAGTGGTGGAGTTGTGTGAGAACTGTTCAACTTGTTGGTGGAGAGTGGTGGAGTTGTGTGAGAACTGTTCAACTTGTTGGTGGAGAGTGATCGAGTTGTGTGAGAACTGTTCAACTTGTTGGTGGAGAGTGGTGGAGTTGTGTGAGAATTGTTCAACTTGTTAGTGGAGAGTGGTGGAGCTGTGTGAGAACTGTTCAACTTGTTGGTGGAGAGTGGTGGAGTTGTGTGAGAACTGTTCAAATTGTTGGTGGAGAGTGATGGAGTTGTGTGAGAACTGTTCAACTTGTTGGTGGAGAGTGGTGGAGTTGTGTTAGAACTGTTCAACTTGCTAGTGGAGAGTGGTGGATTTCTGAAAGGCTGTTTGAAAATAGCTATCGCCACTCTTGTCCAACTATGAAACAACTCTAGAGGCAAAACGAGCACTATACAATACAATCTCTCTCTTTGTGATCAGGACTCAATCAGATTTGGACTCCAGACTCTCACACTAAGACAGCTGTCTGTTTAAGCCTGTTAGATCCACTCCGCTTGAATACCTGTTAAAACGTTGCACTGTGTTCTGCGCTAGTGGTCCAGTGCATCCGATTTCAGCCAGCATCTTGTTCAGGTTTGCTTTCCTTAGCCTTTGATTGTCCCCAATCTTCCTGCAAGGCAGCAGATGATCTTTTCTGTAGGGGGATTCTGCCCTTAGATTCTTCATCCCAACGTTGTGCTACCAATGCCAGACCTGGACCCTGGATGTAAGAACAATAAGAAAATAACCTCTACAGAGATAAAATGTGTTAGACAAATGACAGGAAACAGTCTGAGAGATAAGATCAGAAATGAAGAACTGAGAAAAAAGTTAGGAATAGCCCCAGACATAGAGTACATAAAGAAACAACAGATAAAACGGCATGTCCACGTGATAAGGTAGAATGATCAAAACACAACACGAGTCTTAAATAAACGTTGCGAGAACACAAGACCAAAGGGCTGACCGCATAAAAAGATGGATCGACGGAATGTTAGAAACACTAGGAAACATAACAACAGCAAAGGCGAAAAGAAGAACAAAAGATGGATCGACGGAATGTTAGAAACACTAGGAAACATAACAACAGCAGAGGCGAAAAGAAGAGCAAAAGATGGATCGACGGAATGTTAGAAACACCAGGAAACATAACAGCAGCAGAGGCGAAAAGAAGAACAAAAGACCGCAAATTATATCTCCCCTCGACGCTGAAAGGCAAATGAGGAAGAGGAAGAAGAAGACGCTAAAAAGCTGTTTGAATTAATGGTGGAGTGTGGCGGCGTGTGGTGGGGTGTGGCGGAGTTGTGTACAAACTGTTTGGATTGATGTGTGTATGTGTGTTTGTGTGTGTGTATGTGATATACAGTAACTGTCTATAATATACACCAGCTTGGTCATTTACTACTTTAGCGTCATACTCCATTTCAACTGAACGAGTGATCTCCCATGCACGTATTTGAACGTATTTGCTTCTAGTTTTTGTGCTTTTAATTTAATTTTTTTTTCGTAAAAGGTTTCAGGTTAGGATTAGAGAAGCTCATACATAGGGGGTCATCTAATGACATGTTTGAGAACCACTCAATAGAGTGCAAGGGGACGTTACCCCGAGAAGTAGAGTGCAATGCTTAACTTGTAAATACCATCAGCTGTCTGTGACATGGCAGTGCTGTCCGTGTTTTGACGTAGCTGTCTGTGACATGGCAGAGCTGTTCGTGTTTTGACGTAGCTGTCTGTGACATGGCAGTGCTGTCCGTGTTTGACGTAGCTGTCTGTGACACGGCAGAGCTGTCCGTGTTTTGACGTAGCTGTCTGTGACATGGCAGAGCTGTCCGTGTTTTGACGTAGCTGTCTGTGACACGGCAGAGCTGTCCGTGTTTTGACGTAACTGTCTGTCCGACATCAAACATTCTCGCGAGAAAATACGAGATTTGTTGCAGGAAGTTATCCCTATCTCCTTTCATCAAAAAATTTCCAAACAAAGCTGTGACGTCACAAACAAGAGGAGCAGGGATACAATCTCGTCAGTTGACATTTACAATGAGCTTCGTTGTTGACAACATTTACAATGAGCTCCGTTGTTGACAACATTAACAATGAGCTTCGTTGTTGACAACATTAACAATGAGCTTCGTTGTTGACAACATTTACAATGAGCTCCGTTGTTGACAACATTAACAATGAGCTTCGTTGTTGACAACATTAACAATGAGCTTCGTTGTTGACAACATTTACAATGAGCTCCGTTGTTGACAACATTAACAATGAGCTTCGTTGTTGACAACATTAACAATGAGCTCCGTTGTTGACAACATTAACAATGGGCTCCGTTGTTGACAACATTAACAATGAGCTTCGTTGTTGACAACATTTACAATGAGCTCCGTTGTTGACAACATTAACAATGAGCTTCGTTGTTGACAACATTTACAATGAGCTCCGTTGTTGACAACATTAACAATGAGCTCCGTTGTTGACAACATTAACAATGGGCTCCGTTGTTGACAACATTAACAATGAGCTCCGTTGTTGACAACATTAACAATGGGCTCCGTTGTTGACAACATTAACAATGAGCTCCGTTGTTGACAACATTAACAATGAGCTCCGTTGTTGACAACATTAACAATGAGCTCCGTTGTTGACAACATTAACAATGGGCTCCGTTGTTGACAACATTAACAATGGGCTCCGTTGTTGACAACATTAACAATGAGCTCCGTTGTTGACAACATTAACAATGAGCTCCGTTGTTGACAACATTAACAATGAGCTCCGTTGTTGACAACATTAACAATGAGCTCCGTTGTTGACAACATTAACAATGAGCTCCGTTGTTGACAACATTAACAATGGGCTCCGTTGTTGACAACATTAACAATGAGCTCCGTTGTTGACAACATTTACAATGAGCTCCGTTGTTGACAACATTTACAATGAGCTCCGTTGTTGACAACATTTACAATGGGCTCCGTTGTTGACAACATTAACAATGGGCTCCGTTGTTGACAACATTAACAATGAGCTCCGTTGTTGACAACATTTACAATGAGCTTCGTTGTTGACAACATTTACAATGAGCTTCGTTGTTGGCAACATTAACAATGAGCTCCGTTGTTGACAACATTAACAATGAGCTCCGTTGTCGACAACATTTACAATGAGCTCCGTTGTTGACAACATTAACAATGAGCTCGTTGTTGACAACATTTACAATGAGCTCCGTTGTCGACAACATTTACAATGGGCTCCATTGTTGACAACATTTACAATGAGCTCCGTTGTTGACAACATTTACAATGGGCTCCGTTGTTGACAACATTAACAATGAGCTCCGTTGTCGACAACATTTACAATGAGCTCCGTTGTTGAAAACATTTACAATGAGCTCCGTTGTCGACAACATTTACAATGAGCTCCGTTGTTGACAACATTTACAATGAGCTCCGTTGTTGACAACATTAACAATGAGCTCCGTTGTCGACAACATTTACAATGAGCTCCGTTGTTGACAACATTTACAATGAGCTCCATTGTTGACAACATTTACAATGAGCTCCGTTGTTGACAACATTTACAATGGGCTCCGTTGTTGACAACATTAACAATGAGCTCCGTTGTCGACAACATTTACAATGAGCTCCGTTGTTGAAAACATTTACAATGAGCTCCGTTGTCGACAACATTTACAATGAGCTCCGTTGTTGACAACATTTACAATGAGCTCCGTTGTTGACAACATTAACAATGAGCTCCGTTGTCGACAACATTTACAATGAGCTCCGTTGTTGACAACATTTACAATGAGCTCCGTTGTTGACAACATTTACAATGAGCTCCGTTGTTGACAACATTAACAATGAGCTCCGTTGTTGACAACATTAACAATGAGCTCCGTTGTTGACAACATTAACAATGAGCTCCGTTGTTGACAACATTAACAATGGGCTCCGTTGTTGACAACATTAACAATGAGCTCCGTTGTTGACAACATTTACAATGAGCTCCGTTGTTGACAACATTTACAATGAGCTCCGTTGTTGACAACATTTACAATGGGCTCCGTTGTTGACAACATTAACAATGGGCTCCGTTGTTGACAACATTAACAATGAGCTCCGTTGTTGACAACATTTACAATGAGCTTCGTTGTTGACAACATTTACAATGAGCTTCGTTGTTGACAACATTAACAATGAGCTCCGTTGTTGACAACATTAACAAT